>JANBVN010000020.1:0-105625 GCA_030052785.1 Coniochaeta hoffmannii
CCCCCCCCCCCCCCCCCCCCCCCCCCCCGCCAAAAAAAAAAAAAAGGGGCTATTATAGCCGTATTTCCAGTGGTTCTACCTGCCGCCTCACACCTTTCAACCTCCCCTTGACCCTCCGAGCAATTGCTGTCACCTTTTGGGCTGCCGATGCAGAGGTCTGTGCATACGAGATCAAATGGGCTACTATACAGGCTTTCCACACTAAACCTTGCTGCTCACTTTTGCCTCTATGGGAGCAGTGTCAATAAACGGCCATCAGATCCAGCTTCTACCGGCCGCTATGGCCATCTCTGTGTCACGAGATGTCTAGAGCGTCGGCTTAGACCGCAACCTCTTGCGGTTCGCAAACCGCGATGAAAGGCGTGATAGGACCTGCACGATGGTCAGCATCCGGAACGGAAATAACTCCTAAGTCACAACAACACCACACTCACCGCTCAAGAACAGCCTCCCCGTCCTCGCATCACGGATCACAGCCGTCACGCCCCCAAGCACGGCCCTATCCCTATCCTCCAGGACCTTATCCCAGACATATTCCCCTCCCTCCCCGGACCCCGTCGTCGTCCGATCCCTCTTCCCCCTCCTCCTGACCCGCAGCACCGTAGCAGTGGCATACGTCTTCAGCTCCGGGTCGTCGAAGTGTCCGAGCGCCTCGAGGGGCTTGGGGAAGGCGGCGGCGTAGATGTCGCCGTCAGCGTCCTCGGAGAGGTTGTCGATGGACCAGTCGGAGGCGACGTGCGCGACCTGCTCAAGGTCGCCCGACGGCAAGTGGACGCGGTAGACGTAGATGCCGCCGCCGAAGCTGCTGGGGACGTAAAGGAGGTTGTCGTCGCCTTGGCGGCTGAGTAGGAGGCCGTTGGGGAATTTGTGGCGGGTGGCGACGGGCTTGCAGGAGTGCGGGGTGCAGTAGGTTACGTCGCCGGTGCCGATGAAGGGGGAGACGTGGAATTGCTGGGGCTTTTAGTTTGAGGGCGGTCTGGGGAGAGTGATGATGGGGGTGGACTGACGAAGCCGACCTTGTTTTGGCCGTGGTCGTTGGTGATGTAGATACCCCCGTCATCGCCGGGCACGGGCGCAATGTTATTGGGTGTGGCGATGTGTTTGTGTGCGTAGGTGCGCACATGCTCCATCGAGGCAGCGTTTGGCCCAACCCTGAAGACTTCGATCGTCGCGTTGGCTCCGACGACGTACTGATCCATGAGCTCCCCTGTCCGCGGATCGACGGACGGCCTATTGTTGGTAAGGTACAATTTGATATCATTCCCGGTCTCGACTCCAGTTATACCGACGAGGTGCAGGCGGCCATCTCCAGCGGTGCCCTCGAATCCGGGAGTTGATAACGCTCGAGAGGCAGACCTATCGACTGTCGAGCGGGATGGGTCCAGGGTGTCAATGTCCAGGGCTATCACAGCATCGTTTTCGGATCTCCCTGTCAAGTTCAGAAAGCCCAAACTACATGTCGGTTAGCTACGTTGGAGCAAAGTTGCCCACAGTTTCTGGCGTACTCACTTCGTGAACCATTGCTTCCTCGCATGCTGATCTGAGGCAGCTATGAAGAGCTGACGGGTGTTTTCTGACAGCCACATGTCTTCCGCAGCGTGAGGCCTCTCATTCGTGGTAAGCGGCTCGTATATCCTCCTGCACTTGTAGGGGAAGTCCGTTATGGGCTGGGTTATCCGTCCATATCCGAACACAATCATCCACTGTCTCACGGTCTGGAAGAGGACGGCTAAGATAAGCACCACGGCGGCCAAGCCGACCTTGGCCGATATCGACGGCATGCTTAATGCAGATTCTGGCAGTTCCTTGCAGGGCACGCAGCCGGTTTCCAGTCGGTAAGCTAATCATGAGCTTGGGAGAAGGCAAACGGGGTATGAGAGCTTTATGCTCAGTTCGCATGCTAAGCGCGGAGTATCTTGAATGATGATCGGATTTGTAATACATGTAATGCCGAACGAGGTTCAGCTCACGTCGGCGCATACGTTATCCCCATCGGGATGCGCGCGTTGAACAGCGTTAGAAGCGAGGATCGTCAATAATATGTTACCAATCACTTTTGGGATCTGTACCTTGATTGTAAACTAAACAGACACCCATTGCCATGTTTACTGCCAAATCACGTCAAGACCTGCCTACCTGGGTTGGCAGTGTAAGCCACCTTGATCTCACGTTACACGATAACACGTCCACGCCTTCTCGGTCTTTCCGTCATGAGAAGTTGTTGATCTTGCACACAATCAATACCGGACGGGAACTAGAGCCTACCCGTTTCGTTAAGGGCCATGCTAGGTAGGCACTTGTATTTGGCTAAATCGGCACTTGCCATTTGGCTATATCGGCACCTTCGTATAATTGGTCTAAAAATGTCCGTATATATAATTATATAATCCGATAAGGCTATAATAAGGCTAGTTAATTGTAGTATTAATATTAAGTTAGAGCTTGTATTTCGCCTTAAAAACTATAATCGAAAGGCGTTAAGATTATAGTATTTATAAACCTATAAGATAAAAAATAATATACTATTATATTCTATAGATAATCTTTTATATCTTTATATTATCTATTATATTTTACGACGTATAGTTATTAAATAATCGCTAAATAAAGTTTGCCGGGGGGCCGGGAGTATATCTAATATCGATTTTCCTAGACCTAAAACTAGATTATATACAAATCGAGAAAATAGTATTTCTAGTATTTTTAGCTTACCTCCTATTCTAATTATTAGTCTTTACGGGCGCGTTTTCTACACTCTTCTACCTAGTATTCTATCTTAATAGCCCTAACGGTCCTCTAGCGTTACTTACCGTTCCGTTTGCCTCTTATAAGGTTACTTTCGGGTTCTTCAGCCTCCGGTAAAGGCTCTAGTTCGAATTGGGAGAGGCGCCGGCGGATATTAAAAGTAAGGTACTTAGAGGCAACGTTACTATAGGATAGTCTTAGGGTAGCTCTAAGGGTACGTCTACGACCTTTACTACGTTTTCTACTACGAGGAGGAGCTCTCTAAGGCGTTAAAGGGTTCTCGAAAGGATCCCCGCCCGCTTAAAGAATAAACTCCCGCTTAATAATAATCTCTTCGTTCCTCGGCTACCCTTAACAACTCTCTATAAGTAAAGGGTTACGAATACGGAAATATCACTCCCCCTACTCTATTAAACCGTTAAATAACTAATAGGAGTTAAAATCTTATAAAAAAAGCGCCTTTTTATTCTTTAGCCTTTTAATAATCGTATAATAGTAAGAAAGATAGTATTATAGTTATATTATATAGTTTTTCTCGTAACGAGAGAGTTTAATCCTTATAGTAATAGCCTTTTCGATCGCTTTCTACGTATATCGCCTTTCTTAGGTAATTTTCTTTAATATTAAATAGGAGATTACTATTAGGAGGTTATTAAAGTACTCCTAATTAAGATAATCGAATCTAATCCGAACCGATTATTTTACTATTTTCTAACGATAATTATAGGCTTGATTTTCGTATATCTTCTTTAATATCTTAGTAAAGTATACTTAATTATATTTATTATTAACTAAATAGCTTTTAATATTAAAGTTCGAGGTTTCTATTTAAAAAGTAGTAGTTTATTCGAAGTTAAGCTATCTACTAACGAAATAGTTTATTTACTAGTATTAGTAAAGGAGTTAGTTACTTTAAAGGTATTCTAAGAGCTCTTCCTAATTAGAGAACTCCTCAATAATCTACTCTTAGATCTATATAAAGGATTACTCTACTCTTATATAGGCTAGGATCTTCTATATAATCTTAACGCCGCTAGGATTATATAATATATTCGAGTATTTCTAACGATAATCTAGATAATTAGGGAGATCTAGGTATATAAACTAAATACTTCTAGGACCCTTATTATCCTCTTCTACGTCGTTTTTCCTCGCTAGTTTAGTCTATTTGCCCTTCTTCTTCGTATTAAGCTTAATATTCTCGTATATATAATAATAGTAGATCTATTATTAGGTATTAAAGAAGATAGTTTAGAAGGCCGTATATATTTACTAGTCTTTATCTATAATAATAACCTATAATTACCGTACCTTTATTTACTCTCGGAATTAATTAACGGTACTAGTAAAGAAGTCGAAGTTTTAGTAGGTTTCGTTACTTATTAAACTAAAGATAAGATTAGTAATAAAATTAACGTTTATTTAGGTAGTAATAATAAATAGAAAAAAGCTAAGATTATTCGTTCGATAGGTATTATCGAAGGAAAGATAATTAGAAAAGCGTTTCTATATTTCCTAGTAAGTTTCGAAAGTAAAAATAAGGCTTAGAAGGCAGTTAGGGACTTCCTCGTCCTATTTAACGATATAAAGTATACCTAAATCGTTAAACGTCTTAATTATAGTCTTAGAAGCTATATAGCTAAGCCTTTTCTACCTATAAAGACTTTACCTTTCGTTATTAATATCCTTAGTTATAAGGTAGTAGTCGAGAAACTCTTCTTATACTATTATAAAGATCTCTCTAGTACAAATAGCTATATAGACTAAGAGTCTTTATATTAATATCTTTATAGCTAGCTTTATTCTCTAGTTCTAAAGATAGGTAGAAAGATCGAGAGTAAATAGGTAGTTATAAATATAATATTTAGGCTTAGTATTATAGTAAAAACGCTATTCTTTTTCTATAAGCTTTACCGTTACTTTAAACTAGTATTCTATCTTTTTAGAAGCTCTTTTACGAAAGTCTACTCTTTTTAACGATTTTAGATCGCTAAATCTAGTATAAAAGATCTTATAATATATAACTATATCTCCTTTCTTCTTTCTATTCTAAAGGGAGATACTATAACTATATTACTTACTATAGGCCGCAAGGGTACTTTTAAAGTCGACTTCTATTATACTACCCTAAATAAGGCTAGTAGGGAAGATAGGAATTAAAGGCTCGTCTTTCTTATCGGAAAAAGGGTAAGAGCCTATATCGGAGGTGGAATCGGAATCTTAAAAGGGGTCGGAATCGGAAGCGCTATCTACGGTAGGATTTTCAGGCAAATCCGCAAAGCCCTCCTAATTATCGTCAGATATTATTACTCTACAATATCTTAGTTAGCAAAAGTAATAGAGGTATTTTAAGAGCTAATTCCTATTTAACGTATTTAGAATAGTCTAAAAAGAGGTTATCCTTAAAGTACTAATAAGTCTAGTACGTAGTAAAGGTAATAGTAAATAGACTATTATATTTTAATAAGAATTAGTCTCCTATCCCCTAATAATATAGCTTACCTTATCTTCTTATCGTACTTATATAATATATATATAGATATTTTTGGACTAATTATATAAAGGTACCGATATAGCCAAATAGTAGGTGCCGATTTAGCCAAATTGCGGTGCCTATTCAGTAGAGTACAGGTGCCTACCTAGCATGGCCCTTCGTTAAAATGCCCCTGAGTCCAAGTAAGTACCAAATTCGGTTCGAGGCACGCTGCTATGCGCTCCTTTGCATCTCGGACTCAGTTGAGTGGACAGATGTCCTCGTATAAGCGTGGGTATTATTGATGGCCTCCGTTGTGGCTTCGTTAGCAGCCGCATCTTCATCCACAAACAAGATTCGCAGTGAGGCCAAATACTGAGGTGTCCTCCCCGCGGTGATGAGGCGTATCATGCAAACTCCCCGCATGCCGATCGTGTGAGGCTCTAACATGTCGGAGCAATCAGGCGCCGAGAAGTGCATAATGGCTGGTTGGGCCACACACCACAGTTGGACTCAGAGCCTGTTTCGTGGTTGGAACCCGCTGTTCAGGTATTTAAAGGCATCATCCGCTCACTTTGAATCCTTCCCCTTTCCTTCCGAGCAGGAGAAACAATCGTTCTTGGTGAAATTCGAAGGAGTCGAGACTTTTGTGTAAGTGCAGTCCATTCTACTCCTGCTCTCCCCCTCTGTGCTAACCGTTCCAGCTCTGCAGGGCTAGCACCTCGTTGCAGGTGGTCCGAAACCCCAGAGGGAGGACGCGCACAAGTCCTCCCTCGACCACCCCATATCGCGGTTATGTAGCAGTGATCAAGAACAGAACGCCCTTGGTGATTCCCAATGGCCGCCACATGTGATCCCCCCGGAGCTCGGGGATGACTTCTGGTCGACTCTTTGGGGTCCCGGGTTTTCCAGCTTAGACCACTCGGGAGAGACTGGCTGGTCATGGGATGTCGACGTCCAAGATGCGTTTCTAGCCCCGGGACAAGAACGACAGCAACAACAACCCGGCCCTCCGCTAGAGCCAAATCCATATCACCAGTTGACGACCGGAAGCCGGTCTCGAGGACATGTTGAGGGGAGAGAGGAGATGATGCTCGGTTCGGAGGATAATGCCGGTCCTTCACCAGAGGCACCAGACTGGTGGCCGACATGCCCGATCTCGGACTATCTGGCGGGAAGACTAGGCGTACTGGCTCATCAGCACGGCAACGAGCCGCTGGCGACATATTCGGGGCAATCGCAACCGCAACTCGGCCTGACACAAGAGACACCAAGGGCCTCGTGCGCTCCGGTTGACGACCCCACGAGACAGAGGCCAGCGAGAAGAACATACCTGTGCCCGCGGGAAGGCTGCCGCGTGGCCTGCCAGTCGAGGAGGGATCTGCGGCGACACGAGACGACTGTCCACGACAAGGTCTATGTGCAATGCCAGCGCTGCCAGAAGCCTCTGAAGGGACGAGATGACAACCTGAAGCGGCATCAGAGGAGATATTGCAGGGGGGTGGAGTGATCAGTGGAGTGACGTATGGATATGTTCAATTGTTGAAGAAATGGGCCTGCAAGAGGCCCTTCTCAGGAATACCACGCAATCTCCAACAGATGTGCGTTAGTGGTATGTGGCATTGGTACTGGACCCGGAGCGATTACGCGTACTACTAGGTCCAGATGTCCAGTATAGAGCTCTCAATGTCGTGGTTGAATTAAGTTTTATCTGTACTTTTCGCCAGCATATAGAATGCTTTTCAGCTTCAAAAGGCGCAGATCCGAACAACAGGATGACCTCGAAATTCTTTCGAGTTTACCATCTAGGACTATACTCTCACACTTGTGCTTACTTGACACAACATATCATTACACAGAACCTACAACCTGGAACACTACAACAACAAATAACAATGATAATCCACCAAACCAACCCTCCCCCAAACTCCAACATCGTCAAACCACCTACCCCCTTTTCCACCCAGCCACACCCCCAGACTTCCTCCTCAACGCCCCGGGCCTGCCCTCCCCGAGGCTCTTCTTTAGCCTATTCCCGAGACTCAGCCTCGCGGCCGACACCGGCTCGTCCCCGTGCGGCGCCGGCTTCCCGCCGCCTGCTAGGAGCGCGTTCATCCCCGCCGACGGGATCCCGCGGCTGGAGCCCACGCTCTCCCAGTCCTCCCTCTCTATCCCGTCACCGGAAAGTCCATTACCCTCATCCTCATCCTTCGCGTACAGACTCGCCGCCCTGGCGTAGGGCCGGGGGTTAGATGACGAGGAGGGGGTGTTGCCGTCGTCGTCATCGTCGTCGTCGACGGCCTCGAGCCCAAAGCGGGCCGGGACCGAAGTCCTGCGCTGACGAAATGGTAGCGCGGAGGGGGGTCCCGCTGCGTTGTGCGCGCGGGACGACGACTCCGCCGCCATCGCGACCGCGGCGCGCAGGGCGGTCCAGCTCTCGACCTGCCCGTTGGACGCCTCCTCGAGGCAGCGGCACTCGTCGCCCGCGGGGCACTCGGCCTCGCCGGCGCCGTGCCACTCGGCCAGGCAGTCGGCGTGGGAGGCGCAGCCGCAGGCCAGGCAGGCGGCGTAGAGGGCGTGCACCGGCTCGGCGCAGTAGACGCAGCGCAGCTGGGTCTGGGCGCCCCGGCGGCGCGGGCAGCGCGCGCAGGTGCCGACCGCGCCGCCGACGCGGTGCGAGGTCGCCGAGGGGTAGTCGACCGGGTCGAGCTGGGTCTCGTGGATGCGGCAGAGGCCCGTCACGTCCAGGCCGCGGTTGGAGGAGAGGATGGACTGTAGTTGTTCCCGCCGGGAGGAGAAGGGGATCGTTTGGGGCTGCTCGTCGTGCTGGGAGGAGGCTTTGTCGTCGTGGTAGGAGCCGTGGTGGCTGCCTCCGTCGTAGATGCTGGAGGCGGTGTGGGTGGTGTCTTCGCGCAGGACGTTGAATTTCATTATCTCGAGCCGAGACAGGGGCTGGCCCCACATGAAGAGCAGCTCGGCGTAGGCGTAGCGGTAACTGGCGTAGAGCTGGCTGTGGCTCGGCGAGAGGAGAGGGGTGGACATCCAGCCGTCGTCGTCGAAGAGGCCTTGGTTTTCCGGGACACAGTTGACGCCGACGGGGATCATGGACATTATCTCGTCGCGGCGGTGCTCATCGTCTGACACCGAGGTGCGGGCTGTGGGTGGTTCGGTCGAGTGCGCTGTCGAGACGCCGAAGACGGTCGAGGCGCCCCAGGTTATGTTGCTCGGGGCAAAATTGCTGAGCATGGTCTCCGCGGGGCTGGGTTTCTTGCGCAGAGGCGGATCGGGAGGGGAGCCCGAGACCATGTTCGCCAGTGTGCGTGGGAGACTGGCCGCGAATCCGGCGCCGATGGCCGAGTTGGACCGTCGTGTGACACGGCTCTCGGGCGACGTCGACAGGCTCTGTGTCGAGTCGCGTTCCTGCAAATGTTCCTTGCCCAGCTTTGGCGGCGTCTCCCCGCACGAGTACGAGTTGGACGTGGGCTCGCCCAGCCAGGCCGCCAAGTCAGGCGAGCCCTCGGCGTCCGAGTACGCTGCTGGTGTCTGAGCCGTCCGCGGCGTTGTGATGGCTGAGCTGGCCTGGCTCTTATAGTTGATATTCCAGAGACTTGGATCCGTCGGGAAGTATTCCAGCGAGAAGGATGGCGCCTTCATGGGTAGAGGCGTCTCGGGCTGTGTGAGATGTGACTCGGCAATGGCCACGCTGTCCTCGGCTGATGTCTCGCCGAAGATGCATGAAAGCATGGCCAGCATCTGGATATCGCCGATGCTCCCGAAGTACTCGAAGAGGTCGTTGACGAACTCCTGGGCCAGAGGGTGATGGCCCCACTTAACCCGGCCGGACAAGGTGAGAGGATCGTCCTCATCGTGAGGCCTCGATGTGAGGTCCTTTGCAATCACCAGCACCGATTCCCTGTGGTTCCGCTGCTCATGCAGCTCCAGCGGAATACCCGTCCTCAGCAACAGTGCCGCGTACTTCCAGATGTCCACCAAGCCGGCATATCCGTATTTCTGGGCGACTTGAGCGTTGTGCTTGCACACATCTGCCCCGTCGCCGAAGATGGCGTACTCTTCTGCGAACTGCTTCTTGGACGGGAGCATGTCCCGGAAGTCGTATATGGACAGGATGTTCTTCGGCTTGCCGGCACGTTTCCTACTAGTACCGGTACCAGTGCCGGTCCCTGCTCCAGTACCGCCTCCACTCGAGCGGATGGACTCGTTGGCGCTCCAAGTCTTGCGGAAGCGCCGTCCGGGCTGGTACCACATGCTGATCTTGGACATGGCCGTCGGCTCTGAGTCGCTCGATGATGTCGAACTCTCCGACTCGTCCGAGCCCGACTGGTCGTCTGTTGCTGATGCTTCATCATACCTCTGTTTCGGAGGCGGCGAATCCTGTGCCAGTCGGCCGAAGCCCGCAAAGTTGGGTTCGTCTTTCTGGCGGTCACGGCCCGCATCCGTGGTGCCGGCGATGGAGAAGAGGCCTCGAGCCCGCTCATCCCTAGTGGGGAAGAAGCAGACCAGCCGCCCATCGTTGGAGAAACGTGCGCCGCAGAACCTGGGGAGTGGCGGTATGGCAGGGCGCTGCGTCTGTGCCAGTGTGTTTGTCGGATCGAGCTCGGTGCTGGCACTGAGCTCCTGTGACATGGACGCCGAGCCGCCCGCAGGGATATCAATGTCATCATCCTCTTCACTAGAGCTCTCATCCGCTAACCCATCCATGTCATCGTCTAGGTCTCGCACATTTTTGAATAGTGTGGTGCTGGTTTCGAGATCCACCTCGCCGAGCAAGTAAGTGAAAGCCACGTCGAGGCAGTTCTCCTTTCGCTTCAGAAACTGACTCGCGATCTGATTGACCTCTTGCTCCAGCTTCTTGTGCGTCGCATCCGGCATCAATAGCGTCTTCTCGACGACAAACTTGGGCGCCTTGCCTTTGGGGTAGCTCGTAGGAATGTCCACCCTGACTTTTATGAAGATGGTATCGTTGTCCACGCCCCAGGGTCCTTTCAGCGAGGCATTCAACGTCAACGAGTCCATGTCGATATTCTCCCACTTCACGTTTGGGAGTTGGTTGCTGATGCGGACAAACTCTTCATGAATCGACTCCGGCTCACCCCACTCGTCATCGTCGTAGTTTGGGCTAAAGACACCCGAGTCCTTGCGCAGCGGGCTGTCCGCACCTGCTTTTCTCTTGGCCAGAGAGATTCCCCTCATCCATCCAATCTGAGCCTGGCTGCGGTCCACGTCCTTGGCCGCAGGGAGTTTGGCCTTCATGGACGGTCCTCTCCAAGTAGGCCCGACTCTCCGGTGAGGGGCGTGCATTCCTAGTGTGAGTGCGGTCCTGCGATGTTGTTGGCCACCGCTGCCCGGTCGAGGGTCACTCATAGTCGCGCTTCGACGGTCCCTATGTACGCTGTCCTCAACGGTCCGGAAGGTTTTGTATACGGCGCCCTGACGCGTAATGTTCAGATTCTTCCTGGCCTGCTGACCTCGCTCGAATCCAACAGCCTGCAGGAATCTGGGGTCCGGTTTCTGGAGCCTCAGCTCGTTATCGCCTCCCCAAGAAACCAGCTGAAACTCGCGCATGTCGAGGCCCTCCTTGTTGACCTCGCCGCGAGTCCTCCAGAGGAACTCCTTGACTTTGGAGTTTCCATGCCCGGGGAAGATGGTGACAGGCTCGACAGCCCCATCTATGGGAGTGTCAGGCGTCAACCGTCGGTCATAGAGGTACAGGTTCCCCGGTTCGTTCTGCGGCATGGCAAGCAGACCCCAACCGAAGGGTGTGTGCCTCGCACGCCAAACCGGGAAGTCTGTCCGTATGACCCTCTCCGGCCGGTCGTCTTCCTTCCCATAATCCCAGAACTTGATGCTCTTGTCGAGCGAGCAGGTTACGATGCCGGTAGATCTCGTACGGTTCCAGTCGAGTCCGTAAATCTTGGACGTATGTGCCGTGATAGTCTTGAGGGGCTTCAGAGGCTTGCGGTCGTCCCAGATATGCAACCAGCGATCGTGCGACGAGGCGAGGATGTGCGGATCTTGCCGGTTGTACTTGACCTGAGTCGCACCCGCGAACCAGTCAGTGAAGCTCAGCGCAGGCTGTCTGGGCCTCCGCAGATCCCAGCAGTGGACGTAACCGTCGACAGCACATGTCGCAAGCATGTCCGGGTGGTGAGCGGAGAAGTTGATGTCGGTGATGGCCCTGCTGTGGCCGTCCAGCGAGTGCTCGATGGCTCCGGAGGGAGAGTCATCGCGCAGGTTGAGGTTCCATACAAGACAGCGGTGGTTGGCGGTGGATGCCACCCAGTAGTCGCGCTTAGCGAAGGGCGACCACTGCACGTCGACGACGAGCCATGGCAGGCCGTGGCTACTCAGTCTCCGGGGTGCGCTGTACGGGGAATCGAGGTCTATGATGGCCAAACCCTCGGGCCTGTTATATAATCAGAGACCATGATTTACGGCATTGGATAGTTACTCAACTTACGAGGCAAGCGCTATATCTCGACCGGAGGGCGAGATGGTAGCAGACCCGACAAGGCCGTCAACATGGAATGTGCCATCAGCATCGAAGGTTTCGCTATCAAAGGCCGACTTGATCGTCTTGACCTTCTTCGGGGCCTCGGACAGCTGGTCGAATACCGACGGCATGGTGAGAGCTGCCCTGTTCAAGCCTCATGAGTTCGTCACAGCGGTCGGCGCGCTTCACATTGAATGGCCCTTCTGCTACCCATCCTTAACGACAGAGATCGTATTGTCGCTGTTGCCATCTATAAATCCCCTATGACTTCAGATGGCAGAGTGGAAGCAGCATGGTGTGGAGGGCTGGCAAATGGAGAACAAATGTTTGACTGTACTTTGATGCTCTTGATGCAGGGAAGCGCAGCTGCAATGCATCTGTCATGCGGGCACGATGGCGCAAGCAAACATCGAAGTAGCTTGGCAGCGTGATTGCAAGGCAAGATACATCGCTGAAAGGGAGCGGGAAAACGAGGCAACTGGTCCGAGCGCCTCCGTCCAGAAGTCTACACGTCTAGGTGGGGTTGGCAAGCCGTGTCCCGCCATGACGGTTTGGTCATCCGCCTTCTTTTCCGACAATAGATAACGAGGCTCGCGACCGAGCACAATCGTAGGATATCCGGTGAATAGACTGCACGAAACCAAGCTTATTTACTCTTCTTCTTCAGATCACTTCCCAGAAGATCCTCCTTGTTCCGTCTCTCTTCCACCAACTGGTGCTCGTTTCCATCCGGGCTGCTTCCGGAACCGTCTCCGCCGTCTCGATCCTGACTCCGAGGAGAGCGAGGGTTGCAAGCAGTCTGTATTACGGGAGTCGAGGTACAATCCCAAGACCGGATACCGACACTACCACATCTACCACCCAGCTAGGGCATCCGAGACCAGCATGGCGTTACCGAAACGGATCATCAAGGAGACAGAGAGGCTGTTGGCGGAGCCGTACGTGATCGCGGACATGGTCCTGATCTGATGATGCAGTCTGACTGACATCGCTTGTCCAGGGTCCCCGGTGTCAGCGCCGTTCCGCACGAGGATAACCTCCGCTACTTCGATGTCGAGATCCATGGCCCGTCACAGTCACCATACGAGGGTACGGTCAGCCTCCGGGGCGCCATAGCTAGACATTCGAGCTCTTGGGGGTCGCGCTGACATGTCACAGGCGGCGTATTCAAGCTCGAGCTCTTTCTCCCCGACGATTACCCCATGACTCCTCCCAAGATCCGCTTCCTCACCAAGATCTTCCATCCCAACGTGGATAAGCTGGGACGCATCTGTCTCGATGTGCTAAAGAGTGAGAGCGCGCCTCCCTCCGGCTACACGACTTCCCAGGAAGTAGAGGAGAGCTAATCGTTGTGGTCATAGATAACTGGTCTCCGGCACTGCAGATCCGAACTATACTCCTCTCGATCCAGGTCCTGCTGGGCGCTCCCAACCCGGACGACCCGCTCGCCCCCGACGTCGCGAAGAGCTGGAAGGAGGATGAGAAGGGTGCTATAGCGACGGCAAGGGAGTGGACGCAGAAGTATGCTGTGCCGAAATAGACTTGAGATGCTGGCTTCCTCTGGGTAGATTGCGGCTGCCTGGGATGAGCGCCGAGTCGAACGGTGGCGGACGTCCTGGAATCGATAGCCAGGTACGGCCGTGGTAACGGTGCTGAGGCAAAGCGCAGGGCTCAAGGAAGGTGATGCCTGGGATGTTGACATAGTAGTATGCCGCACCGGCCTTACGTTTCCTACGATACGGAGGGTTAGGCTGACCGCTATGCCTGGCACACAGTTGGCTTGGTTTTGTATTGGTTGGCACTCTGCGAAACTTCATACGACGAATTGAGCATACGGTTTATGGATGATTATGACACATTGTTCCGCAAATGGCTGTACTGTATAAACACGTGCTTTGCCCACCTCGGACATGCCTTGGACTCACATTGGTGACTGGTATTTCTCTCACAAGCCCATGCTGTGGCTGGTCACACAGGATCAAGCCACACTCTGAATACTGTGGTAAGGTACGGAGTCCTCCCATGCACGGGCCACGGAAGGGCGCGGGAACCAACCTTCGCCAGTGTCGCGGAGTGGCGGGGATGTCTTGCGGAAGTTGCTACGTGTCGGTATCTCCTCCTACGTATCACAGCGGGAATACATGCCATTCAACACAGCTAGACCTACCAGGACAGCTCAAAGTCACTGGATCAGATACCATGGTCGACCTGACACAAGCCACACCTCAGATAAACGACGTCCAGGCGCGGAACAGTCTGCATGATCAATGCCGTGATTTTCTTCCCTGGTTTTCCCTTTCAAAGTGCTACCTCAGGGCCAGCCAGCGTTAGCGTGGCTTAACGCAAGCCACGCTAAGCGGCTTCGGGCGTGCAATCCCTTGGCCTTGGACCCCTTTCGTGCTTCTCGTGGGAGACCCTTGTTGTTGGTGGCCGGCATCACGATGCGGAAGCCGAAGAAGGGAGTCTGGTTCTGGAAGCCCTTGAAGACTGGTGTCTCATTGATATCGGTTCGGAAATCGCTTGGGGGCGCCTTATCAGATTATGTATAAGGTACGTGTACTGGGCCATTCTCCACTTGAACTACCTTACGATGATCAAGACCGGATCATCAGGAAGAATTGACGATGGCTCTGCCCGATATCTTCGGGCAAAGCTCCACACTGGAATACTATACTCGCAAGGCTGCCGTGATGCATCCCGACTTTCATCCCGCTCCGGCGTCAGAAAGAGGCAGCGGCCGTGGTACAGGTAATCTCTCTCTTTAGTTCGCAATCGAGCGGTGCGAATTGAAAAGCCCAGATGTTGAGTTTAGATCAGAAAATCAAAGCTGCTCTGGCTGCCGAAGGGTGGGTGGTCAATGCACAGATTGCAGGCCGAAACGGCAGGTACGGCCGGGGTTAGCAGGTCGTTCAAGCTTCCAGATTCGTCAGATTCGTCCCTTCCCCCTTTGGACTGTTGGAGGACGGATCCATCTGCTGCTTCTCTCCACCATCTCTTACCGACGCCTTCCAGCCCCCCCCACAGGGTCTGTCCCTGTGTCCCTGTGTGCTGTGATTCAAGCTTCGCTTTCTTCTTGTTGAAAGCTCCAATCGTCAATTGCTGGTGCACTCACAGTTGGGAGGTCTTGTCATCGCTCCGCATAGGCTATCTGCCGCTCCCTTGTGTTTGCTGGAAGCCGGTGCTGGTGGATGCGACCGAGCGTTGAATCCCAGGTACCTCAGGCTAGCTGCAAATCCGCAAATCTGCAAACGGTCCAAGTCACCTTGAAGCGAGTGTAAAGTCACCCTCCCGTGCGCCACTTACCACACTCATTTGCTCAGACCTCTTCCTTTGGACGTTCTTTGCTTCCTTCCACACTCTGGAACCTTACATCGTCATCCAAGCACTGCCATTGCTTTTACTATTCTTGAGCGCCTCTTTCCCGTTAGAGCCCACGCCATCATCAAGCTTTGTTGCGCCGTTTGGCCAAGGCATTCCCGGGTCAACCCCTTTGTCTCTGACTGGCAGGCATTACCTCATCCCGCAAGCACGGCGATCAGAAATACTCCGCTCAAGAAAACAACAACTCTCCAACAGGGGGGGTATCACCGCAATGCCGACAAGGGCGAACAGTACGACGGTCAAGCCCGCGAACGCGGCAACCACCAAGCGCTTTGAGCTCCCCGCGCTCGACTTCAGATTCGGTTCCCTCACCGAGGGCACCGACATCCCTCCACCACCACCGTCGCCAAAACTTAAGCCAGCGACACTTACTCCTCCCAAGACGCCCAAAGACGCCCCGGAGAACGCCAACGGCAAGTCCAATGGCGCCAGCGACACTCCCCCCCAATCCACCAGCCCAGGCGGGACCAAGCGGCCCGCCAACGACAATCCAGCCTCGCCTACGCTCTCGACCCGCCAGGGCAGCATCCGCCGCCTCTTCAGCAAAAACATGCTCAACAGCGCCTACCAGGACGGCGAGACATCGCCCGACGCTGCGCGACCCGAGAGCAGGTTATCGACCGCCACGGAGTCGAAGAAGGCGAAGCGGTCGAGCTCGTGGTTCAGCCGGTTAAGGAGCAGCGACAGCGCCGGCAACAAGAGGATGAGCGCGATCCAACAGGGACCCCCCGTGCCGGAGAAGAAGAAGCCGAGCGGGCCGCCGCCGCCGATGATACCGGAGCTGGAGACCAAGTTTGCGTCGCAGGAGGATGGGCTGTCGGCTGATTTGTTCAAGGATATAAAATGAAGAGAAGCATCGGGCTTGTAAGTGATGTTTGAGGGGGACCTACATTTTTTAAACCTGGTTGGGCGAGTTTACTTCGAAAAGGGGAGCGGAGCGATTTACTGGAGACGAAAGGAGGAGCACGGCCGAAGAACATGCGACGCAGTGTTTATTGCACATCTACGGATGGCGACGCACTGTCCTGAGCTGGTTCTTCTTGAAGTAGGAGACGCGAGGATTTTGCCGTGATAGTGTTGGTGCTGGTGCGGGGAGGACCAAGAGATACCCAGCTCGTCCGCGAGCTCATTCATTTGCTCACGGGGCTTTTCCTACATTTTACATACATACATAATCTTCTTGATGTTATTTTCATTCCTGTCTTCGTCACACGATGCGCGCCCCGGGCGACCCTTACGAGCTTCACCTCGGTATCCATCTGTCGGTGCCTGATACTACTTGCTTGAGGCAGATCAAGATACGGACACGGCATGTTGGCCAAATGCGTGCGTGGTTAGCAGTCGGTGAGAGGGCACACAGTGTCCGGAAGAGGCAGCAGAAGAGCAGAGATCGAGAAGACGGTCCGGAGCATTGTCTCGGGACCTGAATGTGCTTATATTGCTGTCCGCCTTTTGAGTACCAATTCAGAGGGCATATTCCCCTAGGACCATGGCATAGCCAGCATGTGCGGAATGGAAAATAATCTTGCCTCTCTCGCCCGCACGGTCATAATCATAGCGAGTGCCTGGCTTGCGACATGATACTGCAGAGCCGATGTTAGGATCTCAAATCTGCGCAGGCAGCAAACATCGCATGAGCACGCTTTGACCCTGCAAGACCAGGCTGCTCATCCCATGACCTCAACGTCCTCCGTCTCAATTTGTCGACCGCTACCTTCCAATGCACTAGCGCTGCATGCCATCTACGAACCGCCGAGTACTTGCGACGAGATACATTCCACGAGCCGCCGTTGCATTCGCCTAACAACCACCCAAGGTGAATCATGGAGTTTATATCTCTTGGCATGGGAACGGGTTAAGCTGCAGCTTCCCCCAATCACGGTGGCCTGAAGCTACCCCCGGCCTTTACCAGCCTGCGGCAGCGCTGATTGGCTAATCCGGTAACTCTAGCATTTCGACGTCATGGTCTCGAATCATTATCACTGGAGCGCCATCAATCAGTTGCTAAACCCCAAATTTGCCCAAGACACACTCAATTGGACCTCAACCACGATGGCAACCCTACGCCCAGCAGCAGCAGCAGCCCGGCCAGCTGCGTCACGGCTTTTCTGCCCCTCTCGGCCCCGGGCTTCTTTCCCAACCCCATCCCTCCGGGCAGCGACGACGGCCGGCGTCCGCTTCAAGTCCGGACCCTACGGCTACACCCAGGCCAAAGCCCTCGTCTACTCCAAATACGGCGAGCCCAGCGACGTGCTACAGTGAGTTTTTCCTCCCAAGAATAAATACCTACTGATCAATCTGTTGCCCGTCCACGAGTATACATGCTAATCAACCTTCCCTTTTCCGAAAGCCTCCACACGCACTCCATCTCCCCCTCCCTCCCGTCCTCCTCCGTCCTCCTCCGCACCCTGGCCGCGCCCATCAACCCGGCCGACGTGAACACCATCCAAGGCACGTACGGCGCCAAGCCCACCTTCTCGCCGCTCCTAGGCACGCCGGAGCCGTCGGCCGTGGGCGGGAACGAGGGCTGCTTCGAGGTCGTGTCCGTCGGGTCCTCGGTGTCCACCCTCAAGAAGGGGGATTGGGTCGTCCCCGCCACCACGGGCTTCGGGAGCTGGAGGACGCACGTCCTTGTCGAGGACGAGAGGGGGCTGATTAGGGTTGATAAGGAGGGGTTGAGCGCCGTGCAGGTCGCGACCGTGAGCGTGAATCCGAGTAGTGCGTATAGGATGCTGAGGGACTATGTGGATCTGATCGGGTTGTCGGTGGAGGGGTATAATAAGGGCCGGGCGAGCGGGGGAGCGTGGTTCATACAGAACGGGGCGAATTCCGGGGTTGGGAGGGCGGCGGTGCAGTTGGGAAAGCTGTGGGGGTTGAGGAGTATCAATGTCGTCCGGGCGAGGGAGAGTAAAGAGGAGACGGAGAGGCTGAAGGAGGAGTTGAAGGAGCTGGGTGCCACGGTGGTGGTTACCGAGGAGGAGTTCCTGGAGCGCGGGTTCGCGGCGAGGATGAGGGAGGAGTGGACCGACGGCGGGAGGGAGGAGGTCATGCTGGGGCTCAACTGCGTGGGCGGGCAGAGCGCGAGCCAGCTGGCCAAGTGCCTCGGGGAGGGGGGGACGATGGTCACGTACGGGGCGATGAGCAAGAAGCCTGTCGCGCTGCCGACGGGGCTGCTAATCTTCAAGGATCTGAGGTTCAGGGGCTTCTGGCTGAGTCGGTGGGCCAACGCTGATAAGGAGGGGAAGAGGAGGACGATCCAGGAGATCTTGGGGCTCGTGAGGGAGGGCAAGTTCAGGGAGAGCCCCGTGCAGGAGCTCAAGTGGGAGTGGGAGACGGAGGAGAAGGTGTTGAAGGAGGCGGTGCAGGGGACGCTGCAGGGGTTTAGGCCCGGTAAGGGAGTGTTTGTGTTTGGGGAGACGTAGGCACTGGTGCTGTACCATATATTTTGTGAATAATCCTCGATGTTAAAGTGACATATTGGCGTTGGCGCGGCCTCGTGAAGCAGTGGTATGACGGAGAGGAATGCCCTTCATCGCTTCAGCAAACAATAGCCCCTTCTGAAGGGCAGAATGTGTGTACCACTGCAGGATGTAATCTAACACGCTAACTGTTCATCACAAAGCTGAAACTCCAAACAGTGGTGAGCAAGATACACTCAAGCCCTGAACGCCTGCACAAGCTCATGTAGCTTGTCAATCACAACCGGCACTAGCGCATTGAGGTTATCATCAATAATCCGCTCCAAATGCCGAATCGCATCCTCCTCGCTCAGCTCCAGCGCGAACCGCTCCTTCACCTTCAACACGGCCTTGTCCGGCTCGAGCTTGATATCGGGAATATTCGCGTCCACCATCAGACTGAACAAGTTGAGTATCAGGTTGCTGTTCTTGCGCAGCGCGCTGTAGGCCAGGAAGCAGTACTGCTTGAACTGGCGGTAGTGCTCGGACTGCGACCCGCCCATGGCGTCCACCATCTCCTTGGAGAGCTTCATCGCGGGTGCGAACGGCTTCGGGTCGCGGCCCAGGATGAAGCCGAAGTCGGCGTGGAAGAAATGCCCGTCGGGAGCTAGCAGCAGGTTGTCGAGGTGCCGGTCGCCCACGCCGAGGATGTAGGTGATGACGCAATAGCCCGCGCAGGACTTGATGAAGGTGTCAAGGGTCTCCTTGCGGAGGCCGAGGGGCCCCGAAGCGTCCGGGTTGTTCTGCTTGAGGTACGCGAGGGCCGGGTTGTTGCGGTACTTGGAGGCGATGCCCTGGAAGCTGGACGAGGGCACGAACTGGGAGAGCCCGGCGTTTGTGCTGGTCGCAAGGATCTTGTAAGGGGAGAGCTTGAGATCGAGGTTCTCTTTCTGAAGGAGCTGGTCCATGAGGGTGATGATCTGGATGACGAGCTGGTCTTGGCGTAGGTCGTCGCCGGTCTTGAAGAGGATCGGGTACTTGCGGCCCGTGGTGGTCTTGAAGACCACTTTGATGGGGTGAAGGGAGGATTTGAAGACTAACGTGTCTTCCGGCACGACGCCGGTTATTGACACGGACGGATCTAGCGGAAGGGGCAGCGGGGGGTCGATAGTGGTGAGCTCGTTCTTGGGGTCGGCCAGGAACTGCTTCACTCGCTCCGTCCTCCGAGCCATCGACTCGTTCGACTCCTTGATCTCGCTCGAGATCTTGGACAAGATGGCAACCCACTCAGCCTGCCGCAGCAGTTGCTTGCGGGTCTCCTTGCCGTCCGGCCGCTTCTCCAGTTCGGTCATGAAGTCGAAGGCCACCTTGCGGTATATGGTCTGGTTATCGGGGCCTTGATCCTGACTCGAGTCCTCGCACTCAACCATGAGGTACCAGTAGAAGTAGTTACCCAGCATGAAGCTGTCGACTGCGCGGCGGATCAAGAACCTGGCAAGAGACGACTTCTGGGTAGCGTCCTTGTTTGCCTCGGTCGATATGTGCTCGTACTTCAAGGCCTGCACCAGCTGGAGTAGGTACAATAAGAGCTCGTTGTCGTCCGAGTTGCCGAGCCGCGCGACTGCGTAAGCTCTCACTTCAGAGTTGTCGAAGGTCGGCCCAAGGAGTTCCAGCGCATCATCGACGTCTATGTCTGTCCATCTGCCAAGCACCTGCACTGCTTGTTTCGACTCGGCGAGGTCCTGCCAGTTGACTGATTTCACGAACTTTGTAAGCGCTCGCTTGTCTCGGGTCAAGTGGTATCGGAACTTCCAGATCAGGTCCTTCTCCTCTGGCGTGAGGATATGGGTCGGGGAGTATGACATGATGACATTGAGCTCGTCCCTGACCTTGGCATTCGGCTTCAGGTCCTTGTCCAGGATTCCATGCCGGTGCTGGCTCCGTACAAGCCGGCGATGCTTGCTCTCGGCCGGGTTGTCTCGCGCTCCCACTTCTGGATCGTAGACGCGGATGAGGAGGCCGCCGTCCGCATCGGCTACACCGTTTATACCGGGTCCAAACTGGACTTCCGGCGGTGGTTTTAACATGATGTTGGATTGTGAGGAAGACAAATGTTGGAGGGATGATATTGGCGGGGCTGGGTATTCGTGATCGGCGAACACGACCGGGAAGTCGAATCTAGGCAGTTCGACGTTGAGAACAAACAAAGACGGACCTGCCATCGGATCGGCATTATCATTACTGGACCCGTTCTTCTGGGCCTCGAGAGCGCGTTGTCGCTGTATTCTCTCCAGCGAGGACCTAGCAGACTGGATGCCGCGTTTCTCGAAGCCCCTGAAGACCATCTGATCGAGCCAGTCTACCCGCGGTATCTCCCCTTGTTCGTGTTTCTTGAAGAGCCTCTCCATCCGATCCAGCTCCTCTGCATCGTTATCCACCATGGCAGCCTTCTCCTTCGTTTTGCCCCGTTTCACCGGTGGAAACGCCGGGGTCGAGGTGTCATCCTTGCCGTCTGCCTTCTTGTGCCGGTGAACATGACACTTCTGGCGACCTCTCCGCAACTGATTTTCCCTGTCAAAGAGAGGGAGAGTCGCTCCACCGAAGGGGATGGCGTGCCCTTGGGCTTGAGGTCCGCCAACGGGCGACAAGTCCCATATTGTGATGGCCAGGTGCGAGTTGATCGGGAGGGTAGAGTAGTTGATCGGCAACTTCAGCCACTCGTTCCACTTCCTCTCGGTCCGAAATGCCTTGTAGGCTGTCTGTACGGGGACGGTCAGGGGCTTGGAGCCAGCCCAGACTTGGACAGTGACATAGAGGTCCGAGTGCGGGCTCTGGTTCGAGCCGATGTGCCGGAGCTCAGGTCGGGCAAGGAGCGTGGAGAAAGGGAGTGGTATCTCGTCGCCTTCGAGGTTGATACTGCGGGCGCCGACTGTCAGTATCATGGTGCCATAGCATGCTGTATGTTCAGCAGTAACTTTGCGACTTACATGCGTATGCTCACGGGAAAGTCCAACGTGTCGGAGCTGGCAAAGGAAAACGGTTCCATCTTGACTGGAAATCGGCGGGACTAACGCTTCGAATCCATCTTGGTATGTTCTGAATACCTTAACCCTGGGTGTGCTCGTGCGTTGTCAGGAGCTGCAGCGTCTCGTAACTGAACGTCAGACGGGATGTTGTCCCAAGGCAGACGTCAGGTACGATGTCATGGATGATCCCCCGCTAAATGCAAGCTACCGCGCACGAGCCGCACTCTATTCACATTTCTTGGCGCACGGGTGTGGGGATGGCACATGAACCCATGTTTGCGCATCCCCACGCTAATTTACACGTCCACTCTCGGCGCGTCGCGACTTCTGTGCGAACGACTGTATGGGATAATCCAACACCTCAATCCACACAGGCGCATTGTTCTGACCATTCCAAGTTCTCCCCGGTTGTTAGGAACGGCCGGCGCTACGTCTTATAGACCCTCCCATCCTGAAAACATACAATCCTTCCTTGTTGGACGTCAAGCAACTTGAGTTTGTAGCTCTTGTCGCACATTGGAGAGTTTTCCATCCGCTTCGTTCTTTACTTCAGCACGCGCTTGCTTTCCTCATATTGATAGCCATTTCCAAGACGCTACACAGCCATTCCCGTCTTATCACTGTATCACTGCGAATCTCCATTTTGTGCAGTCCTCAACTAAGGTAGATCAACTGCACAAAGAAGCAAGCTGTGCACCGTCTCGCTATGGCAACCCCCTCGACAGAGGCCACACCGGAGGCTACTCCACCGCCGTCGACGGGCTCGGAGAAGGAAAACAGGCAGAATGGAGCCTCAGAAGGAACCCAGAAGCGCAAGCGCGGCGAGGAGAGAGAAGGGCGCTCGCGGACCAGACGCCGCACCCATGAGCCAGAAGACGGATTGGGAACCGACGACGAACAGCCGCGACTGAGAGACCCCGACGCCCATCCGGAGGACTACTATGACCCGCAGCAGTCCATGCAGGAACGGCGAGAGATCACGCGGAAGCTCCGCGACCTGCAGAGAGATCTCCACGACAACCAGGACGAGTACATCCGCGATGACGGCACCAAGATCATCACATTCCTCCGCAGCTCAGACAGGATCATGGTCAGGGTCAAGCAGACCAACGAAGCCACGATCGATGCCAAGGGCCTGCTGAAGTTGTCCGACGTCCACAGCAAGAGAGTCAACCAGTCCATCGCCGGCCACACCCAGCAAGGCGGCGTCGACATTGACGAGTTCGTGTCCAAGTGCATCACGTTCATGCTCCATGGAGGGGGGGTCGCGGACGACGATGCGCCCGAACTCTCGTCGACTCAGCGCCAGCGGAGAGCACCGAACAGGCACCGTGGGGCCATCGGGAGCGACGACGAGGATGCCGGTGCTGAGGGCGATGCGTACAACTGGCAGCATCTCGGCCGGTTTGCCGCTGTCCCCTGCGTCAACCGGCCCGCTGTGCCCGGCTTCATGCTTGGCCCTTTGTCTGTGAAGAAGAAGGTCCGCAAGTTTGTCCAGAGGGCGGCGCCGCTGCGGATAAACAGCCTGGTCGAGGTTCGCCCGCAGGTGCTCAACGCCGAGGACATGGCAAGGAACGAGAAGAACGACCTTACTGTGATCTGTAAGAAGATCCTCAAGCGGCTAGGAGAGGTGCAGGCGTGGGCGCAGGACAAGGTCGAGGATGAACTGAACAACGCCGATCTGACAGACGAGGAGCAGAGGGCGGTGATGGACAAGTACTCGCTCCGCGATACGGGTGGGATAGACCTGCTACGGTTTGTCGTGAACCCAAAGTCGTTTGGGCAGACGGTGGAGAACATATTCTACGTCAGCTTCCTCATCAGAGATGGTTATGTGAAGCTGAGTTACGACAGCCTGACCAAGCTCCCATCTCTCGGTAAGTTGGACCCGGCTCCCCGTAGGTGACTAGACTAACCGCTTCATGGCAGAATATGTGGCAAGGGACGAGGCGGAGGATGCTTCGGCGGCGAAACGCGGAGCACTCAGACACCAGTCGATCCTGTCCATCGATATGCCGACATGGCAGGCTGTCATTGAGGCGTTCAACATCAAGGAGTCCATGATACCACATCGCCGCGACCAACAACAGGGCGGCCCCGGCGCCAAGGGCTGGTACAGCTGAACATTGTATTTCATACCCTTTCTTGATGATTGTATCTTTCCTCCCGTTTACTAGGGCATTTGTTGCTCTACAGCTCGTTTGCGAAGGTACAGACAGGGCCATCATGTTACCCTCTTGAACTCTTCCCAACCTCCCTAAACCCGCGTCTTGTGCATTTTCCTGTTTATATAAGTGAACTTTCAACCCTGACATTTTGAGGTGAGGTGACTGTGAGTCAAGCTGGGAGGCTGACTTTGCAAGGTGAGGTGAAGGTCAGAAGTGAAGTGATGGTGACGGTCAAGTGCCTGGTGAATGAGCCCAACCACCACAACACTCCCCTCGCAAGACAATATCACTCCCATTTCTAGCCTCACGCAGAACTTTTCGTCGAAACTTGAAGCCAAGGGTTTTTATTTTAGCCCACAACTTTCAACCCTTCCTCGAGAGTTTTGCTGAACTTACCACAACAACTTCCTGCAACTCGCAACTGCAGAACTCCGACTTGATCAACTTCAACCACCAACCTTCATCACAATTATCAACCTCACTTACCTCTACTCACATCAACACCTATCTCTACTCAAATTAACACTCATCCTTACCCTCATTATCATTCTCGAGGCTTTCCAAGCACCTTATTATCCGCAGGCCTTTCAAAGCAACTTACCTATCGTACGAGAAATCATGCCTTCCAAGCGTGATCGCGAGGAGGACGAGGCGCTCGTCCGTGGCGGCTTCGGAGTCGAGACCCTTACCGGAGGTCGTAGTGTGACCATGGAGACGTTGATGGAAGAGATGAGCGAGATGAAGACTAAGATTGATGGTTACGTGAAGACGGTGGCCGAGCAGAGCAAGGAGATCGAGGAGAAGAACAGCCGCTTTATCCAGCAGGCAGTCGAGATTGCGCAGAAGAACAGCCGGATGGAGAAGCAGAACAGCCACATCAAGGAGCTGAACAACCGCCTTACCCAGCAGGAGGGCGTCGTTGCGGAGAAGGAGAAGCTGATGGCCGAGATTACTCGCAAGCATCAGATCCTTGGTAAGTACACCATTTCATCTCCTTCCTTTACCCTGCAGCGCCTCTGCATTCCAATCCATTTCTGCGAGTCCTTGTCTCGATGTTTGTGTGCCGGCTTGTGTGGTGTGTGATGGGCTTTCTTTGTCTGCATTGTGCGCTGTGTGGCCGAGCATCACCGTTTCCGGCATTGGCTTGTCTCTTTATCAAGAACTTCATTGAAGATGGGCTATTACTATCGAGATATTTTCCTTGTGCCGATTGCTAACATGTTCTCTTCCATCTTCAGAGGAGCAGTTGAAGCAGCAGCAGCAGCAGCCAGAGGCGCTCGCAGACCTGCAGAAGAAGTTCGCAGATGAGGAGAAGCAGCACACCCTGCTGAAGAAGAACCACACCGCTCTTCAGCAGATTTTGCAGATCCAGGTGAACAAGATCAAGGAGCTTTCGCAGCAAGCCGGGAACTCTCCAACCCAGTCCCAGGAGCAGTCGCAGGTCCAGCAGCTCACCAACGAGCTCGCCGCCCGAGACGGCCATCTGAAGGCTGCCAGCGACAGGATTGCAGAGCTTGAGAGGGCTCTCGCATCAGCACCAGCCCAGGCACCGACCTGCGGCCATAACCCGGAGGACTTCGTCGAGAAATGGAAGTACCTCAGACAGCGTGAACTCGCTCAGAAGGAGATCGGCAAGAGGCTCGACAGGATCAAGGAGCTTGAGGAGAACACCCACAAGTTGAATCGGGTCCTCCTCGAGAAGAAAGCGAAGGTCGAGGAGTGTGAGACACGTATCGATAGCCTCGACGACGAAGTGCGGGACCTCCAGCATACGATTGGGGAGCTGGAAGACGACAACGAGCATCTTCGCTGCACCATCTCGGATCAGCAGGGCAGAATCGTCGAGATCAACGATAGCTTTGACCTGGAGAAGGTAAAGTTCCAGCAGGATCTCACCTGGTACAGACAGAGTACCGTCAGCCGCGGCGATTTCGACCGCGCCATCAACGAGCGCGACGTCGTGGTTACAGAGCGCGACCACCTCGCAGAGCAGATCAACCAGCACAACTGCGGCGAGAAGGACGGCAAGATCAACGAGCTCGAGAGGCAGGTTGCGGAGCTGAAGAACAGCATCAGCCAGGCCGAGAAGTACTGCCAGGAGAAGATCCAGGGGTACGAGACCCAGGTCCAGGAATACCAGGCTGAGATCCCGGGGCACCAGACCAACCTCCAGCAGACTTGCGACCTTGCGTCGACCAAGTTCTCCGAGCTCGACGGGCAGATCGCCACCCTCAGCGCAGAGGTCGTCAGCCGTCACGAGAAGATTGTGGGATTGACTACCCAGCTCGACAAGCAGAAGGCGGAGAACGGACGACTCCAGGAACAGATTCGGATCCTCGGACAAGCCGCGCAGAACCGCGTGCAAGGAGAGCTGGGCAATTCGACCCAGTTCAAGCAGCTCTACGAGCACTACCACCAGCAAGCTACCGCACTCCAGGAGGACGTTAGGCAGCTCCACCTGAAGCTCGAGGACTACGAGGCGCAGGCGCGAGCCCACGTCTGCCACCCGGTGGCCGCCGACACTATCGTACCGGCACCGGCTCTGGCCCTCCCCCTCTCGTTCAGCGATATACGCGTCGAGAGCACGGCCCCGATCGACCCATCGGCGGACCCAGAGTACGAGGCAGCTTATGCTGTGCTGATTGCAGCGGCCGAGAAGTGGTCCTGCAGCGACAAGGAAGACGTCGCCGACGCCCCGGCTACGGCCACAGAGGCTATTAATATTAACCCCTCTACCTCCACCCTCGCCTCCTCCTCCTCTCTTCTCTCGACCCCTCCCTCCTTTCCGCCCGCCGCTCCTCACCTCTCCGCCCCGCCCTCCTCTCCGCCATCGCCGCCCCGGCAGTACGATCCCAGAGAGGACGTACCAGACATCAACTCTTGGTGGTGGTTCGGCGAGGACCACTTCAAGGCCTCGCGGCAGCCGGTCACGTTCGAGTTCCGGCGGACGATACCATATTGCAACAACTGTCGTACCAGACGAGCCCTCCGCCTCGTCGACGGAGAGTGGAAGGTCCCCAGGGACTTCCACCAGAAGAAGGCCTGCGCCGGCCACTACCGGCCGTTCGACAGGTTCTGCCGGGTGGAGGATTGCCCCGACTGCATCGAGGCGGACTCGCCGGGCCCCGACCCGCAGGACGAGCTGCCGGAAGAGCTGAGGGTGCGGCACCGGTGCCGGGGCTACGCGTGCCCGCCCTTGCACGACGAGATCCAGCAGAGGGCGCGGTGGGTCCTCGCGGAGGAGCGCCGCTACCAGCAGGAGAAGGCGGAGGCGGTGCAGCGGCACCACGACAACCTCCGGAAGTACCGGGAAGTTTACGGTCGGAGTTGGCCGGCCTCTAAAGTCGAGCAGTGATCGGTGGTGTTGTTGGTTTTGTACGATTTGGGGGAGCCTTTCTGGAACGAGCGGCGACTCGGGGGCAACTTTTCTGGACGCGTGTACACTACGAGCAGGGACTTCAGGACTTCCCGGAAGTGTACACTAGCATACACTGTTCTTCTGTTTCTTTATTGCTGCCATCATGAGTCATCAAGAGGTAGCGGGCGGCTATGGCGAGAGGAACCCGGAGAATGGCGAGGTCTACGATACCCATGACACCGGTCACCACGATGAGACGCACGAACATGACCAGATTTCTACGGCGCAGACAGAGCCAGCCCCGCAAACATCGAGTATCTGCCCAGTCGATGAGCTGCACTTGGACACCCCTCATGCCTCCACCTTCGCAGCATCCTACCAGACCTCTACCCCTTGGGTGGACTTCAACGATGGCGGAGCCCTCTCCTCAATATCGCCAACTTCAGCGCCGACAGAATGGACGCGCAGCGCAACCGACGCCACCAGCGACTTCGATAAGAACACGACAGTCCCCAGTTCCGTGTCAAGCTTCACCAAACCGCAAGTCCCGGAGCTAATACTCTTTTCCAACGTTTTCGATCCGTCAATGCGAGGAGCGCCGCACGAGTCTCCCATCTCTCCCCTCACTATTCGCGGCCCGTTCCTGCACGATCTGTCCCAGAGCTCGAGTACGGTCGACATTGCTCCAACCCCACCGTCTCAGGAGAACGGAGACGCAGATTTTGAAGGCATCTCCCTCCAGAAGGGGCCCTTCCCCCGTCCGCCCTCGAACCGGTCCTCCACCGCCTCGACCGCAAGCTCGCGCCGCGCCCCCGGTCTTCTCACCCCGAAGCTCAGCACTCAAGTGATACCATGCACCTTATTCCTCGACCCTCTCGGCCCCCAGTCCGAAGACCAGCCTTACCTCGGACTGCCCAGCCTCCGACACATCCTCGACGAGGCCGACGCTCCCCCCGACGACGACAAAATCGAGCCCCCGCCAGACCTCTTCAAAGACAGAGCGATGCTCACCCACCTCGAGACCCTCCAGCGCGAGGCAACCGACTCCTGGGCCCAAGCAGCCGGCACAGCATCCGGGCATGAGCGAAAGGAACTGGTAGACCGCACGGTCGGCAAGCTCTGGCACACCAGCGTCTCCTTCCTAGCCAGCCTGCTGCGCTCGCACAAGACGCTCCGCCGGCTGGCCAACTTGCACCGCCTGAGTCTAGGGGAGATCGACAAGCTGCGGCGGCACTCCAAGGACGCGGAAGGTCAGGTCGTGGAGCGGGAGAAGACCCTGGGCCTCGACATCGGCGGCCTCAGGGCGGAGAATAAGCTCCTCCGCCAGCAGCTCGCGCTTCGGGACGTGGGGACCGCGCTGCCTTATCATGCTTCCTCGTCCGAGGAGGGGGAGCCGGTCGTTATGGGGCCCTGGTTACACAACAAGGAGCCTTTTATTGGCGATTCTTCGTCTCAGGACGCCGAGCCCGAGTCTCCGGTCACCGTGGCGGGGGATATCCAGCCCGTCACGGAACCCGTCCCGACCAGCCCCGAGACCGAGGTCCCAGACCGGCCCGCCGTCCGACGCCCCATCATAGGCAGACCATCATCCCGGGAAGACGACGTCCCGCCGCCGCGTGATGCCTGGCATCCCGACCCCGCCGTCGTCGCGGAGCTGGAGCGGCAGTTCGGCCAGCTGCGCGAGGACCTCGCGGAGGAGCGCTTCGAGAAGGAGGCGCTGCGCGAGCAGCTGCACAACCTCGAGCAGCAGGTCGTGGCGTTCGGTCCCGTCGGCGTGGCGGTCGAGGACCGGGAGGAGCCGTCGAGGCTGGAGGACGCGCGGGAAGCGGCTGCTCGCCGCATGGCGGAGCTGGTGGGGGTTAGGGCGGCGCTGAAGACGGCGCAGCTGAGTTATGAGAAGGGGTTGGGGAACAATGCGTCGCTGCGGAGGACGTGTGATACGCTTGAGGAACAGATCGCGGAGAAGGATTATTTGGTCGGGAAGTTGGAGGGGCGGTTGAGGGATGTGGAGGGGGAGTTGGCTACGGAGAGGAGGGAGCTGACGGAGGCGAGGTTTGAGGCTGAGGAGAGGGAGGAGGTGATCGCCAATCTGAGAGGGCAGGTTGAAGGGAAGACCAAGGAGGTCTCGATGATCGCTGGGGAGTTGAAGATCTTGATCGGCGAGCTGAGCGTTGCGCGTGCTGATATCGCGGAGTTGAAGGAGGCGAAGAGGAAGTTGGCGGAGGATCTCTACGACCAACAGACTGAGAACGGGATGATGGTCCAGGACCTTGACTGCGAGCGGACTACGAGGGCTCGGGAGAAGGCTGAATTCGAGAAGACGAAAGATGAGCTCGAAGAGCGAGTCGCAACCTGGGACAAGTTCTGCACCGGCCTCGAGGCACAGATTGAGGAGCTCAAGGAAGCAGTGGCCCAACGCGAAGCGACGGAGGCCAGGCTGCAGGAAGATTATGGTCTTCTCAAGGATGAAGTCTTCATCAATGAACTGAAGCTATCCGACGCAAAGATGGAGCTTCAAACCTTGACAGCTAAGGTCCGTCGGCTCACGCAGGAGAATCAGTCCGCCGGAGAGGTCAACAAGCGACTTGCAGAATACCTCAAGAGCTTGCGCCAGGAAGAAGGCTGGAAACGACTGGAGGAGCTGAGGGAGCGCTGCAAGAGACTGCGAGAGCAGCGCGCGGCTTGGGCTCCCACGATTGCCGAGATGGCCGTCAAGAGGGGCCATGCCGAGCAGCGGTATCGACTGGATCACAGGGCCCTAATGAAAGTTCGAGAAGAACTGGCGATACTGCGGCAGCAACGGCTCTTTGATGTCGAACGGGAGAGGCAGCTGATGGCAACGATTAGTGTCTTGGAGCGGGCATATGAGGACGCGCGACTTGCTCTGCAAGATGCTAAGCTGCGGTTGTTTGGCGCGCGGCAGATCCAGCTGACTCATGAGCAGGAGATTGATGATCTGGAGGGTATTCTGCGGTCCATTGGAGGGAAGGGCACAGGTAAGTCTCTCGACCCCTACGCGATGCATGACGTTAATCAATTGGCAGCCACAGAGGATCCGACCCCGATCAACCTAGCCCACACTTCCCTTCCAGCACCTCACGTAGTGCAGAGGAAGATCTTCACCAAGACAGTCGAGCACCACCACGGCCAAGCGTGCTTCTGCTCCCTGGTAGACTATTGGTTCCCAGGCGTTCTTGACAAGGTCCTACCTCGTCGGCATAACACAGAAGACTCTGGCTATGACTCTGACAGTGACGGACATGATAGTCATCCAGCGATTCGGCCTATCCTGGAGTCTTCTCAAGTTCCGGATGATGTCTCGAGTCAGAATTCAACACCTACAGCCGACAGAGACGCAACAGCATCGCCCCACTGGGAGGGATACATCGCGCATTTGCACGATCGAGACGACGAGTTCAACCTCCGGAGAGACATCTCGCTGCGAGGTGGTGCGGGATCACCCTTATTCTCAGACTCGGAAGCGGGAACCGACGACGAAGAGACCATGGGATCGCCCGCATCTCTCGATGACAGGGAGGACCGCAGCCCTACGCCAGAAGAGGAGGGCGAAGACGACCACGACGATTCTTCGCAGTCATCTGGGAATGATGCGTTTGCTCCACGCCCTGCCCGCAGCCCTCTCGTTATCCCTAAAGTCGTCAGGTGGGGTCGACCACCGGCAGGATCCGAAGTACTCTCCGGCACAGCTGAAGCTTTACCAGCAGTGACCGCCGGAGATGCCTCGTCTGCTGTCCATGAGGACATTGATTCCGAGGATTCCGATGTTAAGTCCATTCTATCGGGTCCCAGTGCGGCGTTCTCAGATGCTGGGGTGCCCCAGGTCGAAAATGGCCGGACGCAGCAGACGGAACAGGACGTCCCCTCCGTTGTCAAAGGCAAACATACCACCAGTGCTGGTGAGACAATCGACGTGAAGAAGGATTCCGGTGGTGGACTGAAGTTTACGATACGCTCGCCCACGAGCACAACCTCCGAGACAGGACATTCGAGTGCTCGTACGGAAGAGATACAATCAAACGAGAGGGATTCGGAAGAGGAGCCCGAAGAGGAAGACTTGGAAGAGGAAGAGCCGGAGGCGGGCGAGTCGGAGGAGGATGAGCCGGAGATGGAGCAGGCAGTAGCACGAAGGACGGCGGCATGGAGAACGGCAGCATGGAAAGTAACGGAGGGGCTATCGGAGGACGAGCGGTCAGATAAAGAATTGTCCGAGGGAGAACCAGCCGAGCAAGAGTTATCCGGGGGGGAATCAGGGGCACCAACAAAAGAGGATGAATCGGAGGAGGCAGGGTCGGAAGAGGTAGAGTCGCAGGAATTGGACTCGGGAGAGGCGCGAACCGATGACGGACAAAGTGAGGAGGCATGGCCAGCAGAGGCGGCGCCGCAAGAAGAGCAAGACGAGGCACAGCAAGAGGAAACCCAACCAGAAGAGGCACCGGAGACATCACAGCCGCAGACCTCACCATTGAGGCCCCGAGCAGCAAACCCTCAGCCACAACAAGCCTCACAGTCTCCTCGCCGCCGCCCAGGACCAAATCCCACCGCCTCACCCATTCCAGACTCAGCAGCCTCCCTCCTCTCCCTCATCGACACCACCCTGAGCACACCCTCCCTCGACTCTCCGTCTACGTCCCTCACATTCCAGCCCCACCAACCCCACACCTCCTACCACGGCCACACCTCCGACGGCCCTTTCACCGGGCCCGGCCACTTCATCTGCCAGCTCCTCACAGCCCTAACCTGGCTCGCCCTCCTCATCATCTCCCAGCCCTCCAACCTCCTCTCCACCCTCTCCATCTTCCTCGGCTACCTCCTCCTCCCCCTCACCTACCTCCTCCGCCTCGCCCTCTACTACGCCATCCTCCCGCTCTACCTCGCCAAAAACCTCCTCTCTTCCCTCATCTTTCACTACCCAACCCGAACCTACCCCATCCGCCCGTCAAAACCGGCGCTAGGCAGACTATCAGCCGCGGCGATAGTGAGCAGCGCGGTGTCGCTGGCGATCGTATTTCTCATCGTCGCGCTGGACACGGTGAGGTACGAGAGGGAATTGTGGGTGAGACCCAACGCCGGCTTCACGGCGGCGTATGTGAGGGATATCGTCGAGAGGAGGCCGTACCCGTGGTGGAGCCCTGTCGATGTCGATTTGCGGCTGGCGGTCGTGGAATGGGCGCGGAGGAAGGGGAATGCGGTGGCTTTTGGGGAGAGGTATGTGAGGAGTTGGTGAGAGAGTGGATGGGAGACAGGGGATGGTGGAAGGGAGTGATGTGGCTGATAAAGGACGAGAAGTAGGACCGGCATCAGCGAAACGTTCGAGGCGTTGTTTGGCTTGTATGAGCTTTGGATGGGTTTCTGGTTTTGAGATGGTTATCGTCACGGTAGCATCAAAGGATCTGATTGTGTTTTCTAGATTTTGCTATTTGCTATTCAGGGGTTTGCCAACGCTGCATTTCAGGTTGTTTTGCTTTGACTGGTCAATGGCCTTCAAGGCTTCCGATGGCAGCGTTGGCTTGTTTGAGTGCGTATTCGTATAATCTTTGTATTTCGCTGCTCAGCTCAATTAGATATTTGGAATTCCTTACTCAGCCTCCATGAATGCCCAAATCAATGGGTCACAGCCACAGCCTTTTCGGTACCGCGTAGCGAATACGTTCCTGCATCTGGCTCAGTAATCCGTGCCCCTGAACGGTAGTCGCGTTTAACGGCCAGCGGGCCTCGGTAGTAGATCGGATCGCGCTGGATAGGCGGAGCAAATAGCGGGCTTCAGCGCGTGCTGCGGCGCCAAGTCGGACAGATATTCGTCCCATTCGGCATGATGTCACGCCCGCGGTGTCTCATGTTCATCGATGATGAAGACTTGGCGGCTCAATCCGGGCTGCGAGACGCCGCTGTTGTAATTCCAAATCCAGGCGTTACCCGGTATACGCGACATACATGGCCCTGAAGGTTTGATAGCTGCTGCTTTGCTGCTGATAGCTCGGTCCACAGCGTAACACTGCCAGCCTCAAGCCCCGGGATACTGAGCTGGATCAAAGGCATCACAAGCGGGCTATTTGGAAAACAAAACCCAATGCTGTATATAAGATGAAGTTCTCACATGCCGAGGGACGATGCCTCGTCAAACCATCACTCATCATCAAGCCATCTGTCTGTAATCCACCATTTGCAGCAGTTCCGAACCGGATATCCAGTCAGCACCAAGCATTCCGAGGCACACGGTTCACCCATCGGAGGTTTAGACGAGCATATAACACCACCACCTCGTCCCCTTCTAAGAAACCAGTTTCATCCCCACTCATGGCCGGAGTACTTATAGCAGCGCTTGCCATCGGAACAAAAATCATTAATCACAAGGATCCTGAAGCACCCGAGGCCAAGAATCAATACACGCCGGAAAAGATGTCGCACAAACTCATCCCCTCGAACCCGGAGGAAACCATGGTTATCCGGGACATTACACCCAATATCGTCACCCTCTCAGTCCCCTTCAGCCGCTTCGGCAAGCTGCGCGTTGGCGGGCGTGGCACAGTTGGTGAGTCCTCGCATCCATCAGACAGCAAATGTCATCTTTCACACATGCGCTAACACATTCCCAGTAAAACTCACCTCAGGCAACCTAGCCGTCTTCTCCCCAGTCGCCCTCACGCCGGCCGTACAAAAGCGTATCTCCCAACTCGGCAACGGCAAGGTAGCCTACATCGTCGCCCCCGATATCGAGCACCACATCTTCGTCTCGGACTGGGCGCGCGCCTTCCCGGAGGCCAAGATCATCGGCCCCGAGGGCCTGCCGGCGAAGCGGGCCAAGATGCACGACGACAAGGTCGGCAAGGAGGCCTTCGCCGTCGAGTTCAAGGCCGCCGACAAGCGCCAGACCAGCATCTCGCCGGAGTTCGATACCGACTTCGAGTACGAGTTCGTCGACGCGCATGTGAACAAGGAGCTCGTGTTCTTCTACAAGCCGGACAGGGTCCTGATCCAGGCAGACCTGTTCTTCAATCTGCCGGCCAACGAGCAGTACTCGCGCGCCAAGGACGAGCCGAAGGAGGGCACGCTGAGCAGGATCTTTGCGAGCATCCAGAGCCCGCAGGGCGACGCGATCAAGATGAAGAGGTTCAACTGGTATCTGGTTAGTAAGGGCGACCGGGAGGGATTCAATGACAGCATCAGGCGCATCGACGCTTGGGACTTCGACACGGTTATTCCTTGTCACGGCGATACGATTGTGGGCAATGGCAAGGAGGTGTTTAGGAAGGTGTTTGACTGGCATCTCACTGGGAAGAAGTGAGTGGTGTAGCGGGATGTAGGACCTGCTGTACAGTAAGACTTTCACGGGCTTCGGGACGGAGTTGGACGGTTTCTTTTGATACCTCACATAGAACGCTTGATTTGGCGCGATAATATGATAGACTCTGATATTACACTGGCTCGTCGTCGATGCTCCCTGGTGATCTCCGGAGTTGTACGAAGTATGCTTGCATGGAACCGGCGTCAACGGGGCGAGCAAGGTGGGTCCCATCGGAGCTTCAATTGCACTTTCGAAGCTCAAGCCCGAAGTATCCTCTCAACCACAACACGCGACTACCAGATGTCAACCCGACGATTCAGCTTCAACAATCACTGTCAATAACCCAAATGCTTGCAGGTGCCGGTTCCAGGCCCCTGCAACTTCGCCATGGGTTCGCCTCCGGCCGAGCAATCGCTGCGGCGGTGGCTCAACGGCGATGGCTCAACCACTTCATCTCCAAATGTGAGCTGCAAGATGCGCCCTCAGTCCTTTACCAATCTAGCTAACGATCCGTCTGCTTCCAGCCCCTCCCACAGATACCAGCGATGCCTCCCCTCCGGCGCCATCTTCTCCCTCCTCCTTCCGCCTCGCAATAAAAGACAACATCACCACCGCCTCCCTGCCGACGACCTGCGCCTCGCCCTTCCTAGCCGGCTACACCTCCCCCTTCGAAGCGACCGTCGTCTCCCAGCTCCGCCGCCTCGGTGCCGCTGTAGTCGGCAAGACCAACCTCGACGAGTTCGGCATGGGCAGCCACAGCACCAACTCGGCCGCCGGCCCCGTCGTGTCCCCGCTGTCGACTGCGGAGACGACGCCACTGTCCCCCGGCGGCAGCTCCGGCGGTTCCGCGGCGGCGGTAGCAGCGGGCGAAGCCGACGTCGCGCTCGGCACGGACACGGGCGGGAGCGTGAGGCTGCCGGCTGCTTACACGGGGGTCGTGGGGTATAAGCCCAGCTACGGCATGTTGAGCCGCTGGGGGGTGGTGCCGTATGCTAATAGTCTTGATACGGTGGGGTTGCTGGCGCGGAGTGCGGGTAGGATAAGAGAGTTGATCGTGGAGGGGGGGATGTTTGCCCAGCATGACGAGAGGGATCCGACTAGTTTGTCGTCCCAAGCCAGAGGACGGTGTACGGCCTCCCGAAGAGGATATAATGGGGAGAAGATTGACGTGAAGGGGACTACATTTGGTATACCAATAGAGTATAACATCGAGGAGTTGGATCCGAGGATAAAGGACGCCTGGGCGAAGACCGCGGCGCGGCTGCAAGAGATGGGGGCAAGAATTGTGCCAGTCAGCCTGCCATCGACGAGGCACGCGCTGTCGGCCTACTACGTCATCGCCCCCGCCGAGGCCGCGTCCAACCTGGCCAAGTACGATGGCGTGCGGTACGGCGCCCGCGACGCCGGGGCAACCGACGGCGCGGGCGAGACGCTCTACTCGGACACCCGCGGCGCCGGCTTCGGCGCCGAGGTGCGCCGGCGCATACTGCTGGGCAGCTACACCCTCAGCTCCGAGGCCATGGACAACCACTTCCTCCAGGCGCAGCGGGTGCGGCGGCTCGTCCGCCGGGACTTCGACCGCGCGTTCGCGCTGCACAACCCGCTGCTCGAGCGGGAGCACTTTGATCTTGCGGAGATGGACGAGGCGGTGCCGCTCGAGGACAAGTTCGGCCCGGCCGAGGTGGACTTCCTGCTCTGTCCGACGGCGCCGACGCTGCCGCCTACGCTGGACGAGGTCATGGCCCAAACGCCGGTGGATGGGTATATGAACGACGTGTTCACCGTGCCGGCTAGTCTGGCGGGGTTGCCGGCTGTTAGCGTGCCGGTCAAGGTCGAGGGCGCCGATGGTCCGGTGGATTTTGCGGGGTTGCAGGTCATTGGGCAATTCTGGGATGACGCGCGGGTTCTGGGGGTTGCGGAGCAGATTGGGGAGCTGGGTGGTGACTGAGGGATGCGGCCGACGAGTTTCACGGTTCGGCGCAGTGACGGCGTGACTATCTGCCAAGCCCTGGATGGCTTCTGTGACGCACATGCATGTAGAAGAGGCTGCGCCAGAGGCACTCAAGGCAGAATGACCGATTCTTGGTCGACATTATTCTCTTTGAGCTACCGATTCAGCCTGCCAGGCCGCCACACATCGGTACAGAAGAGATGGGGTTGTTCGGCAAAGATTCTCTTCGATCCCATGTTCCACGGGTGTGGAGCCAACGCTCATGGCCAAGAATCTCAAGATTCGCCCTGTGTCCCTGATGAACGGCACACGGAGTCGCAGGCACACCAGACAAAGGAATATCTGCAGGAAATAGGACAGAAAAGTGGTCTGTCGCTTGTCAAGGATGGAGTTACGGTGTCATGGAGAGCTCAATTGGGTATATCCATGGTATCTGGTAGCTTATCTCTAAGGCATCTGTCCCCGAGCTGCTCGTCCATCTGCAGTCGACGCTAACACTGCGCGACATGCTTGATCCAGAACCACTGCGGGAGTGTGTTCTGCAGCTTATACTATACACTGTACATATCCTCCACCTGTACCATATCCTGTACGTAGAGCCAAGTATAATCAGTACAACGACGCATACTAATACAAGCTCCGCTACCGATGGCTGGTATGCCGTACATCCCTTGAATCCGGTCGCCGAAGCTTAGTCGAGGTAAACCGGTCGCTGACAGGCCCGTAAACCTGCTGCTTTTCGCGTCCATGTCTCCGAAAGTGAGACGACTGTACTTCTAGGACCCCAGGATCTAGGTTCTGATTCAGGTCAAGGATTGCTGATGTTCTCGTTCGTGGGAGTAGGTATCCTCTGCCAAGTCTTGGCCTGTCCGTGGCATGGACAGACACTGGGTCCTTTTTCGAGTCGAGGTCCAATGGCCGAGCAGACTGAATGTATGTGGTCGCTTCGCCCAGTCAAATCACAGGGTTTCGAATGGCCGACGAGGGACAACCCCACGGCGAGGCGCGTGCTCGACTTGGTGACAATCGCCGCGCCGACCTTTTCGCAAATAGTTGCGTTCTTTCCCACACTGTTCCAGTGTTGCGCAATGCTCCCCGCAGCCCATCTAGGGCTGGAAGTGTCTCGTCAAGCCGTCTTGCAGTCATCTCACTCATGACGGACTCCGACTCCTTCCAGTGTCGCGCCTTTCATCTCCATCCTTGCTCCTGTCGTCCACATCCACATCCATCGCCTCCCTGTCGATCTCCTCAGGGCTCTGCCCCGTCGAGCTTTCCCTCCCTCCATTCTGCCCTTCCTCCTCATCATCCTCCAGTAAGTCCTCAATATCCCCCAGCGGACTAACCCTGGGCTCCAACACCTCCAGATCCTCCAGCACATCCCTCTTCGTCATCTTCCACAGACTCGTCGCGCACACCCTCTCCTTCGTCAACAGATCATCCACAAAAACATCCATAAACGTCAAACTCGTCCCCGCTCTCCCCTTCCTCCTCAACTTCCTCCTATCCTCCAGATACGGCTCCAACGTCAGGTAAACATCCTTGGCGGGCCTCGTCAGCCTCACATAAAACAGCGCCAGCGCCCTCAGGTACTTGAACTTCTCCCCGCCGTAGTCGAGGTACTCCCGCAGCACATCGTCCCCCGGCGCGAGCTGCAGCAGCTTGAAGGCGAGGCAGAGGAACGGGCTGGGCTTCTGCGCGGAGCCGTAGGTTCCCCCCACGAAGTCGACGTGGGCCACGACGCGGTCGACGACGTCGGCCTCGTTGACGCCGAAGCACTGCTCCTTGTAGAAGTAGCTGTCAACGATGCGCTCGCGCACGGCCTTCTCGAGGATCGTCGCCGGGTTGAGGCCGTTGGGCGCCAGGGATGCCGAGGAGCCGCGCTCGTCGAGGAAGCGCCGCTCGTCGGCTTGGTGGTGGGTTTGTTCGCGCTTGGACATTTTGGTTCTTGTTGGACAGTCGGGTTGGTGTTGTAGATGAGAGAAGGGTCTGGGGAGACGGTGATATGATGGCGATGTGTCTGGCACTTTTGAGTGGGCCGGGCTTATCGATAAGAGCTGGGTTTCGTGGTTACCCCGCCAACCACAATCCGATTGTTTGGTTGATGACGGGATCACGAACGTGTCATTCCGTGCGAGTATCATGTGAGCTTCCCCATGAACACAAGATCGCGAAACGCTTGTGCGAGCAAACACTTTCGAGTCCCTATCTTATAAACACAATCAACCACAACACTGTACCAAACCGCGATCTCCTCCCAGCCAAAGATGCTCCTCACCTCCTCACAAGTCTCCATAGCAGCCTCCTCCAGTGTCGGTATGCATTCCAGCCGCCCTTCCCATTCCAACCCGCCAGACATTTTCATACTAACCCGTTGTCAAAGTTGTTGTCTTCACGACCGCCCTCTTCCTAAGCGGCTACGCGATCCAGCAGCGCACCCTCCGCGAGATCCGCGAAGCGATCAAGCCCTCGGCCCGAGCGAAGCCGCAGATCTTCCTGCCCGACAGGTTCAAGACCACCACGACCGAGCTCTCGGATGGCACGGTCATCGTAGTCGACGTCGATCCGGGGCCGGATGCGCACCGGCCGCCGAGGCCGGAGAGGGAGGAGCAGGTTGTTATCGAGGTTAGGCCGACGGTGTCTGGGGAGGGGACGGGGGGTGGAGATGACGAGAATGGGGGAAGTGAAAGGGCGGGATTGAGCGATGCTGCTGCGGCATCTGAAGAAGGAGGACTTGTCGAGCAGCCTCTGGATGGCGAGAGGCGGAGGGAGAGGGGTGGGAGGAAAGAGGGCAAGACCAAGGCCAAGACACAGAAGAAACTCAGCAGGGCTGAGAGGAGGAAGCAGATCAAGGAGGAGATACAAAGGCTGGCGCAGGGAAACAGGAGGGGGGTTTGGGAGCCGAGATTATGGTGACGGAAGTTCTGCTGGCGCGAACCGGGTATATGGTATTTATATATATATGGGACGGAATGGGCTGGTTTGTTCTTTTTTCCGCGATGGATTAACGCTGATGACATCTGGGGCACGGATTCTGATTTTGGGGATGACACTGCAAATGTTATTTGGGATGACCGAAGGTCCGTTAGGCTTGGTACAGTTAACCTGGCGTTGATTCCTCGTTCCGAATAGTCAGCGTACTCGTTATTTCATATGCGGATATATGGACTCAACGCAACAAATACCAGGTTGGAAACAGCCACATGTTAGATAGCCCATCTGGAAGTATAGATAGCAATAATGATTCGACGATAATGCTATTTTGGAAATTTGTACATGCCATGATAACTCCAAATTCCTTTTCCGGACCAACCAAGAAGCCAGGCTATATGAACACCTCTGCACCTTTTCCGTATGTTTGTATGCGTTTCCCTATTGTTCAACCAGTCATTAGGACTAGTACTTCGGTCCGCCCACTCTCATGGAACGGCCAGCACTGCTCTGGTCACTCCGGTCACTCCCATAGCTGTGTGTCCTTGAGCTTTTGATGCTAGGTGTGTGATGGTGCTGTGGGCTGTCAAGCCATCGAAGCTCGTCGGGGAGGAGGTCGTTGCTGAGGGATGCTCCGCTCTTTAACGCCTGTGGTTGCAAGTTGGTGTCAGACTTGGTCACTGGCGGTGATTGCGAGGGGTCGATTTGCTTACCAGACATAGCTTGCACCTTTCTCCAAATGTGGTGACCATATTCCGGCAGTTGATTGAGCCCTGGATAGCTTCGTTAGCAGCTGTGGTACGTGTGAAGGTTGAGGAGAGCATTACGTAGTAGTTGGCGCAATAGCAGTTCGTCATTATGTCAGGTTTAGAAGATGCTGGCACAAAGGGCTCTGTAGTTTGATGTCAAATGTCGAGAGCAAGAAAGTATCAGGTGTTGAACAGATGGATATGTTTAAGGAGTCAAGAATACGAGCTGTAAGTTTCGGAGAGAAGACGGGGAGAACAGCGATGCAACGAAGCTGGAGACTTGACGGATAGTTATACCACGGCAATAGTTTAGTCCCCGTAATAAAACATCACACGGTGCAACGAAGAGCGAGCAGAAGTCAAGCCCGTCAGACTCCTTTTTTGGGATCCAGCATCCCTGATAGGCTCCGTAGCAGAAGCAACATCCCACTGTCCCAGATATCTCTAGTAACCTTTCCCTGTCAGGCCCAACCCAACAAAAGGTTGGCTTTGAAGCTCCAACTGTCTGATTGCTCCTACGTACTAGCGTCGTACAAAAGCCTTGGTTAGCCGGAGCATTGTGAGACTCTGCTGGCCGCGGGACTGTTCCGACTGGCATTGAGCATCCGTGACGGAAGGCAGCCCCATTCGCCCACAGCCCAGTGCCGTCGCACCTTTCCCCAAACTGTTGGGAAAACCTGGGGTAAAGGTGAGCATTAGTGGGTCCGCATGAGGTCAGCTGAGCGGGGGGGGACGCTGGTTCATTAGGGGGTGTTGTTTGTTACACAATGGCGTCTCTGTGCGCTTGATCCAACCTTGCTGTGTTGTTGCTTTCTGCACACAGTGCTGACTTGGGCCGGAAACAGGACGTGAAGTCAGCACCGGAAACAGGACGTTCTCCGCACTGCAATGCGAGACCGTGGATTGCTGCCATGCAGAACTGTGAATAAATGCCCCGGGAAGCGACAGTACTAGGGACCGACATCCGACATTCACCACCACCATCCGTCACGCATGCTGACTCAGCACGTCTGTTCCTTGGGTACTTGGATGTCTTCCCGAACGGCGCCCGTCCACATGGATGGATCTAATATGCGTACTATGACCTTATTCGATCTCTCCATTGCACTATCAGTGGGCCGGCCACACCTGAATAGTGTGTCTTCCGTATCCAAGGTTCTTTGAGTCTCGCGCTGGTCTGGTAACCAACAGGTTGCATATCTCTTAGTTAACTAAGAGTACCAACCGCATCGACAGCTCCGTGAGCGAAGTTTAGACTTCGACCGACCCAGAAAATGCAGCCGATTCGCGCCAGATGACGATAGCCTGACGATCGAGTAAGGCAACACGAGGGCCCATCGCCGGTAACTGTCAAGAATTGCTGGAACTCCCGGCGTTGCGGTAATGTCCAAATATGGAAGGGAGTCATTACACCGGGGCAATAGACTCCAGACATGTCGTGGACGCAATTCCGTCCTCGTTGGTCGCGGAACTAGTCCGCTTGACATGCGTGGTCTCATGGGCTGTTACGAGCGAGCAAGTGACACGACAGACATCCCCGTTGGAAACATGAGGCTCAAGGATCAGCCTGAAATAAAACAAGTTGCCGCACCCAAATCTAACGACATCAGACGTAGCATAGCATCGCTATATTCAAATAAATCCACCTATTAACACAACCCGCCTGGCAGGAAAATGTTTTGCCGTTGTAATTGCAGTATCCAAACGTTTTCACGAATACCAGGGAGGAAACCCTGCCAACGTCCCGAAGAGAAGCCCATTCTTGACTTAGCAGACTTCCTCTATCCGCCTGTCACCGATTGCTGGCTGTCAGAAGATGCTGCACACGGATATGCTGCTATGCAACAATTCGACCAAGCAATCCTCGTGCGACCAAGATACACATGCTTATGCAATAGATGACTTCGACATGACCTCCCAAACTAGATGCAAGAGAAATGAAGAAGGAAAAAATGGACATTACACTCGGGAACCTCAGAGAAGCATAACACCAGCAGCGACAACAAGCCCCGCGAACCCAAGTGCAAAACCACCACTCCTCCCCGCACCGGCAGTCACCGGCCTAGTCGGCGTAGCAGACGCAGAACCCGCCGGCAGCGTCGCGCCGCCTGTGGGCTTGACGGTGTAGCTGATGACCAGACTGCTGCTGCCGTTGGTGCTGGGCACAGGCACGCCGGCGCTGGTCGGCAGGCTCTTGCCCGACGACGACGACGCTGGGACCGTCACGAACGTGTACGCCACGCTGGTGACCTTTGTCGTGGTTGTGGAGGAGGAGCCTTCCTCGGCCTTGATGCCGCCCGTGGGCTTGGGGATGCCGACCACCAGCTCGCCGCCGCCGGGGGCGCTGCCGGTTGGCTTGGACGATGGGGCGCCGCCATTGTTGCCGCTGCCGCTGCCGCTGCCCTGGGTGGCGGTGACGGGGCAAACGGTGGTGTAGGCTGGGACGACCTCGGTGGTGACGGAACCCTTGCCCGGACAGTTGGGGACGGAGGGCGGGCAAGCGGTGATTGTGTAAATAGTAGTAGTATACACGGTGCTGGTCGTCCACTCGCCCGAGTCGGAGCCGCCGGCAGGAGGCGTAGTTACAGGGACGACGGTAGCGGTCACGTCGACGACGGGGCAGACTGTCGTGCCGATTATGACGGTTTCAGTCGTAACGCTTCCCACGGGGCAGTTGGTGACTGTGGGCGGGCACGAGGTGATGGTATACACGGTTGTGCTGGTTAGGGTACTCGTCGTCAGAGTCGGGGCGTCCGTAAGGGTCGGGGCGACGCTGTTGGTGGGGGATTCAGTGGTCTGCCCGCCGGTCGTGGTGGTGCTGTTGCTGTAGGGCGGCTGAGTGAACGTGGGATCGACGAGGGAACCGGACGACGTGGCACTCTCGGTTGATGTGGCACTGCCGGTGGAGGTGGCGTTTCCGTAAGGGGTGGAAAGAGTGGCGCTGTCGCCGGCAGATCCGGTGGTCAGGGAAGCGGTGCCAGTGGGGGTCGTCTCCGTTGCCGTCGAAGTCTCGGTGGAAGGGTCCAGGGTCGTTGCTGTGCTAGTTTCTGTCGCAGCAGTCTGAGTTGTCGAAGTTTCTGTTGCAGTTTCGGTGCTTGAGGTCTCAGAAGATGTCGACGTCTCGGTAGCTGATGTGGAGGTCTCTGTATACGACGTCGAATCGCTCGAAGTTGCCGACGTTGATTCACTCGAAGTCGTGGACGTTTCGGTGCTCGAGGTCTCAGAAGCCGACGTCGTCTCTGCAGATGAAGTGGAAGTTTCTGTAGATGACGTGGTCTCGGTAGATGAAGTGGAAGTTTCTGTAGACGACGTCGAATCGCTCGAAGTTGTCGACGTCGATTCACTTGAAGTCGTGGAGGTTTCGCTGGAAGTTGTCGAGCTTTCAGTGGACGTGGCGGAGGACTCTGTGCTGGAACTGGAACTTGACATCGAGGTCTCACTCGTAGTCAGAGTGCTGCTGGTGGGCGATGTTGTGGATGTGGAAGTTTCCGAAACGCTGCTCGAGGTCTCAGAGCTGCTCGTCTGACTGGACGAAGTGGAGCTTTCACTCGTAGTCAGAGTGCTGCTGGTGGACGCCGTCGTGGATTGAGTGGTAGATGTCGACGTTGAGCTCAAGGTCGTCGAAGTCGCAGATGTCGAGGTCGAGGTCGAGGTGGGACACGCGCCGGAAATAGTGATGACCTGGCCGGGGTAAATCACGTTACAGTCGAGGCCGGGGTTCAGGGCCAGGAGCTGGTCAACTGTGAGACCGTTGTCCGTAGCAATGAGCCAGCAGTATTCGCCGGGCTGGACGGTGACCTGGGTGCAGCCAGCCGTCGGCGTGGCGGTGGCAGAAGAGGTCGTGGTCGTGGGAACAGGGACGACGATGTTGTGGAGGGCGTCATGGAGATTCTCATAGTAGTTCCGGCCGTTAGGCAGAATGTTGGAGCCGCCAGTGGAGGCGTCCCAGACCATGGCACCTCCGAAAGCCGGCTGGCCCTTGGCATCCTGCATGAGCTGGTACGCCGCCTTCGGGTCCACGTATCCACTGCCGGCGCTGTTCTTGGTGTCATCGCCAGGAAGGCCGATGAAGAGCTTGGCAGCCGAGCTGGCCGTTCCGGCAATGAAGCTTTGCCAGTCGTTGAAGTTGAAGCTCTCGGGGCTGGCGTTGCCAACGATGTAGTCGCACGAAGGGTTGTTGTAGAACTGGATGAACAGGAGGTCGAACCGCGCCTGCGTGATCATCTGGTCCATGTCAAAGAACTGCGGGTTGAGAGGGCACTGCGGTGCTCCCGAGATGACCTGGCTGCCACCGGCGGTGGTGATGTGTTGGCGAAGTCTGTTGATCAATGCGATGTACCCGGACTGGTCACCGAACTTGACCTCGATATCAAAATCGAAACCGTCCACCACATTGGCGCCGAAGGGACGAGGCCCCGTCCAGCTGGGATCGACAGGGCCGTATGCGCCCCACAGGAAGTCGGCGAACTGCTGACCGGCCGCAGGGGAAGAGACGGTATAGTTCGTGCCCTCAACAGGTGCTCCTCCTATGGACAGCAATACCTTCTTCCCCTTTGCGTGGCAGGCAGCAATCCCAGTGGTGATGGCGGTACACTGATTCTGGAGGTTAGACTTGGCGCCGTTGTTCGTGTAAACCTGAAGCCGAGTTAGATTGAGGCACGGAAGGGGGTTAGTTTCAATCTTGGGGCTTACTGAAGGGCCGCAGTTTCCAGCAAAGTTGGAGCCGGGATAGCCCAACCCGCTGGGGTCCTGCTCGGGTGAGTTGTTGAGGAAGGCGAGAGTGATATATTCGAACCCATCACTGTCGCAGACGCTCGAAAGGCTGGCGTCAGTCGTTTGGCCCCAGTAGATGTTGACACTGTACTGCGCCGCCACGGGTGACACGGCGAGAGCCGCCAAGGCAAGGGCTCTCGTGTACATGGTAGATTCGGGATATTATGGGGATATGAAGATGCTACGGAAAAGAGCGACTATGGTGCGGCCGAAGCCGGGTGAAAGAACGTGGTGATACTAAGATCAAAGAGAGGACGCGACGTCGAAACGATCGCAACGGCTGATGAGCAGGCCGTCTGGTGGTTAAGTTGATGGACCAAAGGAGTGTGGTAAGAGAACAAATGGAACAAGAGAGGAGGTGACGGCCGACCTTTCTATGGCGAGCCCGAATAGGGCATGGCGTCCAAGAATAACACTCGCGGGGCCCAAGGGCAACCGTTAGAGCGCCCGAGCACCCAAACCCACGGAGCGCAGGAGGAGCAATCTCGTGCTGGCCCCATTTTCACTTCGCGGTGCGGCGTTGAGGACTGGGCAGTTCCTTGGTCCCCAGGGTCCCAAAGGAAGATTGCCCACACAGCACTGGCAGCAGGGGCCCTGGCGCCTCTCGACCTTCAGGAACAGGCTTAGCGTCACTGCAGCAGGATTCGAAGGCCTGAGTCTGAGTCGATCTTGATTGGATGATCGATCTGAGATGGTGCGCCAATTTCCGCCAAGCTTCGAGATGGCCCAGGGGTATCCAAGGTACCCGCACCGTCGAGCTGGCAATACTGCAGATTATTTCCGTACCTGGGCACAGAGTGACCTTGCTCGAAAAGAAGCTTAAGCTGGATGTGACGAGGTGGATGATCCGTCTGAGCCTCCTCAAGAGAGCACCTGCTGGCTGTGTACTCACATGTTAGCATACATCTTCACAAAGCAAATGGAAAGCAACGGTCGGCGGCGGTAAGAATGAGCACTTGTTGGCCTTGACCTGGATATTCTGGCCTGGAAGGCGGCAGGGTCGTAGTCCGCGCCCCCAAAGCACGTCAAAGGGGCCGAAAGCGCGCATTGCTAAACCTTTCCGGGTAAGCAACAGTCCATGGCGGGACAATAACCGGGTCTGTTGACGGCACGAGGATCCGATCTGGGCCAGATCCAACAGAACAAGGCAGCGAGTCAGTAACAATCCGAAATCTACCTTGCGGTGTGGACGCCAGCCGGAGCTCCCTCTGAAAACCATGACATGCGCCGGCGCCGATATTAGCAGAGACTTCAAACCTATGAGTTCCATGACAGGATTCGAACAATTCAATTACGCACACACACTCATAGGCTGCGCCGCAGCGATTTCGGGTAAAGCGGACTCAGTACGTAACACGAGAGTCCAATCTCGCAACTTTTGGCCCCCAACTAAGGTAAGGTAGCCAAACTTTTGGCCCCCAAGCTGGCGAACGCGCCCAGTGGGCGGTTACGTTACCTAGACATATCACAGTAGGGGTAAGAAGCATGGTCTGTGCTCCCTGTGCCGACACTTATCATGACGGGCCGAGAAATATAGACAACTTGACGGTCTCGAAAGTTTACCGAAGCCAAAAGGGGAGAGGAATGAATGAACAGAAAAACCGTTGCGCACGTGGTCACTGGCACGCGGCACGAAAGGTCTCAGTCACTCTCAGCCCGGTGCGTCAGGGAGAATGCATCAGCCCTACACTTACGCGTGCGCCATCGCCAAACGGGTCGGTGCGCTAGCTCCACTAGGGCGGTTTCACCGACGACATCAGGAAAGATTATTGCATGTCCTCCTATCGCATTTCCGGCCCCTAATCGTGATGGGCAACCTACTACTGTGTGAGGTACACGTGTAGGGTAACGGTCTGTTTGGCGAGTGACAACGACGGGGATTCCAAGGTTCCAAGATGTTTTGTGGTGGAGCGCAGCCCTCTGTGTGCGTGCGTCTGGCACGCGGCAGTCACATCTGTCACCAGCTGGTGGTAGCCCGCACTATGACGTCGTCACGACATACCTCGAACCGGATATCGCCTGATTCGGTGCGGTAACTAGGGACACACACATTCGCAATACAAACAGTTTACGAAGTCGAGGGCCAATTGAAATCGAAGCAAAATTCATCAGATACTCTTGCTAGCGCTTTCATACAGTATTTTGGGCAACAAGGACAGCTTCACTCCCGACAAGATGTCTCTATCACGCCATGTAAGTCGCCGGCAGTTGAGCGGCGATACCACCTCGCTCTTAGGCCCCATCACAGTGACACTAGACTGACATATACCAGGTCGACCCGGAGGACATTGTAGACCACCTCCAGCACACCCACGTGTCGGAGGCCTTGGGGGTGAGCTCCCTGAAGGAGCTAAGCTCAACCCACCTAACGCCCTACAATTCGCGCTATGCGAGCCAAGTGCGCATCCCAAAGTACAAAATGCCGGAGAATGGCACGTCGGGCGACACCGTCCACGCCATGCTCAGGGACGAGCTCGACCTGGACGGCAAGCCCAACCTCAACCTCGCCAGTTTCGTGACGACGTGGATGGAGGACAACGCGCGGGACCTGATGCTCGAAAACGTCGCCAAGAACCTGGCCGATAACGACGAGTACCCGGCCATGATGGACATTTCGGAGCGCTGCGTCAGCATGCTCGCCCACCTGTGGGGCGTGCAGAGCGGCGAGAAGGCCATCGGTTCGCCGACTGTCGGGTCCTCCGAGGCTGTCCACCTCGGCGGGCTGGCCATGAAGCGCAGATGGCAGGAGAAGCGCCGGGCAGAGGGAAAGGGCACGTCGAACCCCAATATCATCATGGGCACCAACGCCCAGGTCGCACTGGAGAAGTTTGCCCGGTACTTTGAGGTCGAGGCCAGGATCCTGCCCGTGTCCAAGAAGAGCAGTTACCGTCTCGACCCGGACCTGGTGAGGGAGAACATCGACGAGAACACAATCGGCGTCTTTGCCATCCTGGGATCGACCTATACTGGGCACTACGAGCCGGTCGAAGAGATCTCCAGGGTTCTTGACGAGTACCAGGAGAAGACGGGCATTGACATCCCGATTCACGTCGACGCAGCGAGCGGAGGATTCGTGGCTCCCTTCACGTATGCTGGCGTGGGCGGCCCAAAGTGGAACTTTGAGCTGCCGAGGGTCAAGTCGATCAACGTGTCCGGGCACAAGTATGGTCTTGTCTATGCCGGTGTGGGCTGGATTGTCTGGCGCGACGAGTCGTACCTGCCGAAGCACCTGATCTTCGAACTGCACTACCTGGGCGGCACAGAGCAGTCATATACGCTGAACTTCTCGCGGCCGGGTGGACAGGTCATCGCGCAGTACTACAACCTGATCCACCTCGGCTTCAAGGGCTACCGCGAGATCATGGAGAACTGCCTCTCCAACGCGCGGCTCCTGTCGAGGTCCCTCGAGGCCACGGGGTTCTACACTTGCGTCTCCGACATCCACAGACCGGCACCCGCCAAATCTAAGGCCGGCGCGGTCACGGAGAAAGTCAAGGAAGCCGTCGCCTCGGCCGCAAGCTCGGCGGTATCCGGCGACAACAAGGGGAAGCAGGGGGGGACGAGCACTATCAGCGTCCCTCACATCGGCGAGGACACGTCGGCCGACTACGTCGCCGGCCTGCCCGTGGTGGCCTTCCGCTTCTCGGACGAGTTCAAGAAGGAGTACCCGCACCTCAAGCAGGAGACGGTGTCGCTTATGCTGCGGGCGAGGCAGTGGATCATCCCCAACTACGCGCTGCCGCCGAACGAGGACGCGACCGAGATCCTGAGGGTGGTGGTCAGGGAGAACATGAGCTTCGACCTGCTGGAGCGGCTGATCAGCGATATTGTCGAGGTTACGGAACAGCTGATGGAGGACGACAAGGTCGATCTGTCAATTCTGCAGAAGCAGAAGCGGACGAGGCCGGACGAGCGGAGGAAGGCCAGGCATCTTGGGGAGAAGCAGGGGGCGGAGAAGATGCGGGCGAATATCGCTGATGAGACAAAGCGAATGGCCGAGGGGATACATCGGACGGTGTGTTAAGCTCGGGGCAATCCAACAACGTGACGAGATCTGCGAGGTGCGAGGGGCTATCAAAAAGCGGTCATGTTCCTGTTCATCAGGTTGCTTGTCATGAGTTTCAACGGCCTAATACAAAGTCATTGTCATGACCTGTAGGTCTCTTCCCGCCACCGGCTATTATCTCCCCGTCCACTTCTAGATCCTCATCGTATCCCTCTTCTGCCCAGCTTTGAAACTCAAGTCCTCGTTCCCAACAACAGGCGTCAACACACTCTGCGCATTGATCCCATCCACCGCCCCATCCCCTCCCTGCATGATGTTCCCAAATTTATTAGCAATCAACTGAATTCCACTCGAGAACCCTTGCTCATCAAACTCGCAATGGCCCCCATCCGGCGTATTATCCACCGTCTGCAACGCCCCGATCTCGTCAGCCCCGAGCCCAGCCTGGCTCGCCAGCGCCTCGTACGCCTCTATCGCCGCCGGAATAGCGGGCTGCAGCAGCGCCAGCTCCCGCTGGGTGCTCTGGAAGTGGATCCTCGTGTTGCCCGCAAAGTCGGCCGCGCCCACGACGTCGACCTGCGGCTCCAGCCCGCCGCACATGAGCAGCACGCCCGTCCCCGCGAACTCGGCCATGTGCGCGGGCACGAAGAAGCCCGAGAGCGTCAGGCTTCCCCCCGACACGCCGGTGAAGAAGATGTTGGCGGGGTCGAAGGCGGCCACCTGCGGGAGCACGTCGCGGATCAGGTCCCTGACGGCTAGGGAGTGGGCTGCGCCGTCCGGGCGGGAGAGGCCCGAGGGCGGGCCCGAGGACTGGCCCCAGAGGAGCTGCTCCGAGGGGGCGAGGACGGCGACGCCCATGAGGTTGTTCTGCACGGCTTGGTTGGGGAAGTCGAAGAAGGACTGGCCGCCGTCGCCGTGCAGGAGGACGTTGAGGCCGAGGGTGCCCTGGTCTCCCGGGGAGGCGGAGGCGCCCGAGATGTTGGTGGCGGTGGTGAAGGCGCTGGCTGGGCCGGAGATCCTGAAGCGGAGGGGCAGGCCGTTGACTGTGGCGGTCGTGTCGAGTATTGTGGAGCCGTCGGTTGCTTCCGAGATGCCCTGCGGGATCTGGGCTGCTTGTTGTTGCGGGGTGAGGGACGCTGAGGTGGCGGTTTTACCCTTCCGCTTGGGGGCGGCGTCGGCGGTGGTGAAGAGGAGGAGGAGGAGGAGCAGGGAGAGGGAGAAGGGGAGGTGGGAGTGGATGGTCAACATCTTGGCTTGCTGGAGGAGGATTTTGGACCGGCCACAGGAGGAAGGAAAAGAAAGCAGAGACAACTCAGAGACTGAGTCAATCAGTTCCTTGTGAAGAAAGAAGAGAAATAGAAAAGAAGGAGACTATGGAGTACAGGTTAGAGATTAATGAGAACTGCGTGTCCATCAAGGGATCTCCTTCCATAGCAAGCCATCCGGCCATCGGCCGTCCAGTTCTGGGACACTTGTCTGCACCGGACCACATACGCATCCTAGTACCGCCGCCCGCGTAGTGTCGAAGACCAAGCGGTCTCATCACAACCACAAGTCAAAACGTCAACCCGTAGCCATGATAGGAAGAATCGAGGTTCAAGAGATCGACCCACTAGTGTTGGTGTTGGAGATCGATCTTGGCAGCCGCTGCGGCAGTTTGAGACCCCTGTAAGCCACCATGCAGCACACCCCTGAGTGGTGCCAGACGATCCTCTCTGTTTCGTCCTGGGCCTGCCGAAACTATTCTGGAATCGAACAATTGGGGCCGTTGAGGATCGGAAACTGTGGTGAAGAAATGCCTGGACCGTGTGTGCTCAACTTACAGTTGGCTTCCGAGTTGTCGGAGTGCATCTTGACTGGTGAGGTGTCGTCATCCTCGGAAAGCTGCCGGCATTAAGCTCCGTCCCGACTCGGCAGTTGGATCCCGCAAGCCGTATGCCGTGTTGCGAAGGAGCTCCAACTAGCAACGCTTGTTCTCCAACACCTGAAGGCAGCTTCACCGCCACTGGTCCGAGAACGCGCGCTCGTACACGTGTACCATGGAGTCTGGGACCGATGTCGAGGAGACATGAGATGCTTGGCCGCTCACCAGCACGAGAAACAGATGTCCCAGTGGTGAGCTGTCCACTGGCCCTGTCGTCTTGAACAGCGTCTCTCCCAGAGTCACCCTCGACAAGCCCGAACTGCAGCTGGTCCAGTTCGGCCACATTTCTTCCAGCTCGAGACGCACAATGCTTACCGAAGCAAAAGTCATCTTCAATTGACTTGCCGACAGTATGTGCCGTGGTGTTTCTTGCCGCAGTCTCTGTCGGAGTCTTCCAGTATCGGACTATTCTGAGCATGACAACGGCGAGGCCACCGCACTCATGAGTATTGACGCAGACATTCTGAATGGCGTTGCGAGTATGATCCACGAGATACGGGCGTACGTCGTCGAAGTGCTGATCAGCATGTTGCTTCTCGCTGGGCAAGTAGGCTGGATCTGGCAACTTTTGCTCGTGTTGATTATTGCGAGTGTATCCCCACGTGAGTCGGTAACCACAAAGCGCTCACAAGACCTTTGGTGCATTTCAGTGTGCCCGCATGTTAGTCGATTTGGAGCCAAAAACTTGCAGCCTCGTCAGAAAGAGTGCAATGCTGCGACACAGCATCGCATTGCTGCCATGAGCTCGGTGTTGGGTTCTATGAAAGTTGTCTAGATGCTGGGGCTGCAGGAACATCTCACGCGACGCATCCAGCGTCAGTCTAGATGGGCTGCGCCAACGGTGCTTCATCGCCGTGTCTCAAGACCCCCTTCTGCTCTCCAACGAGACCCTACGCTTCAACCTCGACCCAGGCATCTCCGTGCACGACAACGTCCTCACAACCGCACTGACGACCGCAGGTCCTTGGTCGCACTTCTGCGACGGCACCGCCACTCACGTCAGCGGCGCGACCTTCTCGCGGTTCGGAGAACACCCCGTCTTGGACCGGAAGCCGTCGCTTCTCCGCGGGCTGGTCGGCGGGGCAATGCCAGCTGTTCAAGGGGTGTGCCGGGCGCTCGTCAAGGCCAGCTCGCTGCCGCGCGACTCCGGAGCGAAAGCCGTGGTGCTGCTCGACGAGGTCGCGTTGTCGCTGGATGTGGCCCACCGAGTCCGTATCCATCACATAATCGACGTCGAGTTTACGGAGAAGGGCCTCACCGTCGTCGTTGTTGCCCACCGACTCGTCTCCCCGGACCCGCGGTGAAAGCGGGGAGGGACTGGTGTTGGTGATGGCGGACGGCGGGGTGAGGGAGGTGATCGAGGACTTCCGACCTGGTGCTCTGAAGAAGCTGGGGCATATGGAGTAGTGCGAGGCTGTAATACTTCACGTCGCATGGGTTGCTCGTTGACTTCACACAAGCCGAAGCTGCATGGGGAGACCAGGACTCGGTCGGCAAGCTCTCTACTTATGATGAATGCAAAATTTCGAGTTCGAAACATACCGCTATTATCCGCTGCCGTCCTAATCCTCTAAGCAACCCAATGACCACGACAATACTTCTCAAGCTTCAGAACTCCTACAAGTCCGTCCGCCTCCTCCAGCATGACCAAGGCCACAAGACCAACTCCCACAGTTTCCCGTTCACCAGCGGACAGGTTGTTATCCCTGTACGCTAACAAACATGGCCAGAGATGCGACGGCAAGACCTAGCGCCAAACCGAAGCCGCGAGAAAGCTCACTATGCGTTGTTCCCTTGGTGCCCTTGATTGGGCACTGGATTCCAAGGCCCCTGCTGAGGTGTTCTGTATCCAGCTCGTCCAGCTCGTCCAGCTCGTCCATGCGGATGTCCAGGCTGCTGAGCAGGGATGTTCGGTGAATACTGCTGGGGCTGAAGAGCAGGTACGGACTGTCCGTAAGGCTGGGTAAACCACTGATGTGGTCCGGTCGATGTATGTTGCTGGCCTTGAGGAGCAGGTGCGGGTTGGCCGTATGGCTGTGTATACTGCTGGCTAGGTAAGGTCGGTGCATACGGCTGTCCAGATTGATGCCTAGGTGCGGTTTGTCCATATGGCTGGTACGGGAGAAAACGTACGGGCTGTCCATATGGTTGTCCAAATTGATGACTAGGTGTGGTTTGTCCATATGGCTGATACTGAAGAACAAGTACGGGCTGTCCATATGGCTGTCCAAATTGCTGAGCAGCTGCGTTCGCTTCATATTGATGGCCATGTTGCTGGGCATATGGTTCGCCTCGCTGCCCTCGTTGTTGTTGGGGACTCGCTTCCCTGGGTGACCACTGCCGAGCCTGCATTGTGCCCACGTTTGATTCCTAACCTTGGGATTGAAAATTCATGATCGGCTGGGTTGGATTTGTTGGCGGTTGGCTGGGAGGCGCCTGACCGAGGGTTCTGTGCCAGGAGGCACGAGCTTTCGGCGGGACAGGAGCCGGGCTACATTGACCGACAAGTTGCAACCGGTTGGTACTCGGTTGTCCGATAATCCTAGATTGATTGGAGCCCGGCTGCCTGAAAGCCCATTCATTGTATCTGATTAATGGAGGCACAGTGTGCCTTGCATTAACACCTGTTGCCGCTGGGCTGTCCTGATGAGCTGACGGCACTGGCTGTGATGGCGGTACCGGGGTCATTACAACCGCTGGTTCGGTGGGCCCTTTACTTGACGAGGCGACATCCATCGTACCTGTGCTCGCTCCCATCGTGTCTTCGAAGGGTATCTCCGTTGTCTCCTCAATGGGTGTCTTGATTGCTTCCTCAGGAGGTATCCTGGTGCACATTGTTTCTTCGGCTGGGGCCTCCGGCTCAGGCGTGATTGACATTGCTGTTGGTACGGCCTCACCCACTTGTACACCCTGCAGAGCTCCATGTGTGCTTACAATTGGTGAGTCAGGATCATCTGTACTCGAATCATCCACGATCTTCGTCCCCGCTGACAGCATCGTCTGAGATGCCTTTGAGCTGGGAGATCTCAGCGGCAGGCTTAGTGTTCGTCGCAGAGTCACTGTTTCGAACTCTTCCATCTCTCGCGTCCATAAATCTGGGCTCGTCGCGCCAAAAATGATTCCCGCGGTCGCCATGACCGAGCGCGACGCACTACTTACGCCGAGGGTTTCAAGCCCGTTCGCACGCTCTCCTTTTACCTCTGTCTCCTCGCCTGCTTGACGGGCATCAGTTGTGGCCAGGGCGCTTGGGTCGGTCGCTTGCTCTCCCGTTACCCCTTTTTGAACATGTGTTGGGTCCCCATCACTTGCTACTGTTGACATTGCATCAAGGCTCCTTGGCTTGAATAACGCAGTCTCGGTTGCATGCGAGGCCTTGAAATCTTTCGGCGATGCATCTAGCTGTCCCTTACTCCTGTCGTCCAGCTTTTCTGCTTCCTCGACGTGCTCGACGTGCTCGACGTGCTCGACGTACTCGACGTGCTCGAAGTTCTCAACAGCCTCGACGTCTTCGACGTCCCCGACAGCCTCGGGATCCTCGGCATTGTTAGATGGTTGCTCTTGCCCGGATGTGGATAGCGGTTGCGTGGGAGGCAATTGTACGATCACCTCAGTTGTGGAATCAACCAGAGTTGCTGCGTTTGGACTTAGTTGCGAAGAAAGCGACGACACTACCAGGGGCTCAGGCGGTGTAACTTTGTCTGCTGCTGGTTGCCGGACTGTGGCTTGCGATGACCGAATTGCATTCCAGCTCCTTGGTTCTGGAGGAAACGATGAGTCGAGTGGACGCTGCGGCAATAGAACTTTGGATATTGCTGGCTGCCAGCTTGAGGTGGCTGGCAACAATTCATGTCCCTTTGTGGCCGCCTGCAATGCTTCTTTTACTCGTTGACCTTCTTGTCGACCCCCTTGAGAGGTAGATGGTCCACCCCGGTGCTGACCGGTCGTAGCCCACCCACCCCTTCCAGTCCTCACACCTACTCGGCCTCGCCCTCGCCGTCCTCGGGAGTTCCCTCTAGTACCTTGATTTGTTGTTTGAGCCTGATGGTTGCCAGAACCCAAATTAGGTGCGCCTCTTAATGGGCCCTGTCTCAGCGGGCCCTGTCTTAGGGGCCCCTGTCCTCTGTTGCTCAATGGGCTTACGTTCGTGCTGTCCTGATCGTCAACTCGCTTCTGTTCACCCTCATTCCTCTTTTTACCAGTGATCTCCTTCGCTCTGGGCTCCTGCTTCTTTGCGGCCTGGCCTTGACCATCTGCCGTATCAGCTTCGTCTGCCAAGAGTGAGAATCGGTTGAATCGGGAGTCATGGTTTGACTGTGCGTTTTGGTTTCCTTGATCTTGCGACTCATTGCCAGGACCATCGAGTGTGTGCAGATGCTCTGCCTCTACGCCCTCCCTGCGGTCGGCATCTCGGTGCTCTCCGTCGTCAGCTTGCCTGTGTTGTATGTCTCCATGCTGCTGGTGTCCCGAGTCTCCAGGCTTGTGACTGGCGTCCTCCACCTGCACGACTTTTCCCCCTCTCTGCTCGGCGTTCTTCTCCACATACTCGGCCATCTCTTCCGCCCCAACGACTTTCTCTCTCGACTGGTCTGCGTTCTCTGCTGTCTGTTCGGGGATTCGGTTCACCTCGTGTTCCGTCTCTCTAGCCTCTCTATTGTTGGGATCCCCCGCTTGCTCGGCTTTGTCCCCTTCCTGCCCGACTCTCTATTCCGTCTGGTCGGGGGTTTCCCTTGCCTGCTCAGCGCTTTCCCCCGTCTGTTTTGTGGCCCCCTCCGCCTGCTCGGCGTTCTCTTGCGTCTCTTTTCCGTTTCCGTCCTCATCGTGCTCGTGAGGTTGGATTTCCTGGGCCTCTGGATTTGCGCCGTTCTTGTCTTCTTCTTCGGTCCCTTGCTGATCGCCGTTCTTGTGCTCCTCTTTAGCCCCTTGCTGATTATCCCCCTGGGTTTCCGTTACGGCGGAAGCGGCATCGCCAGGAGCTGGTTTCGGCTCCGGCACCGGAGGATCGACTGGCTCTGCAGCCGGGGCGCGTTTAGGCCGATCGGAGGCGGGAAGGCGCGGCTGGTAGTTTGGGTGGCTCTTATCTATTGTCGTTGTGTAGAGACTTTCGTCGTAATCGCTCTTGAGCCCGAAAAGACGCTCAGTGACGTCATATATGTCCCAAGGCGCATGCTGTGGCATTGGGGGACGCTTGGATCCGATAGCGGATTGGGAGACAGGAGTGTACCAAGCTTCCACATCGGGACCAAGGGCTAGGAAACTTCCATTTTGGTTGATGGAGGTGACTTGTCCATTGTTAACGGTTCTGAGTGCAATGTGATGAGAAGAGGACGAGGTCTCACCATCAGGAGAAGACCCTCCTCCGTTCGCATGACTGGTTCCCGGCATGATGGTACTGGTCCTTGAAATAGAGGGATACATATATTCAATCTGCTAGCCAAGGGCGTCCGGCGAGAATAAGGCGAACCCGAGATACGCAGCAGAGACAGTGGTGCCGTGATATGTTTGGCAAAAATGCTCACATGGTAATGAAAGGGGTTATGACGAGGAGCAATCCATGTTGAACTCTGCCTTCAGAATACTGAGCAGAGTATATAATCGGTGATGTGCTCGAGCAATCGAGCTCACGGCAAGAGGTAGAAAGCACGGGGATGAATCTCAGCCCGCGACAGCATTGTTCACTTCTTCTTGGAAAGGCGCTCCTGCAGCGGAGTAGGAAGGAAGTCACCCACGAGATCCACGCGAGGTCCGTCTCGGTATTGGGCAAGTGTGGATGAGATGGGAAGTAGGATGAGGCTATGGACTGACACCACTTGCACGAATTCACAAGCTCCCTTATGGAGATGGACCTGTAGCAAAAGTGCGGTAGCTCTGTATTTCGTATTTTGCATGCAAGGGCGACCCGTGCGATGTAAGACACCTTCGTCATCCCCCAGCAAGTGGTGGAATCCGAGTTCAAATGGCAACAACTAATCTAATGTTTTCAATTTCAATATCAGCAATAAACCTGGCAACCAGGCACTTGATCTAAGGCAAGGCAGGTACATGTATATTGAGCAAATGATCACCTTTGAATAGAAGCGCTGATTTGCTGGAGCTGATGAATCGATTTTGGCTGCAACCATCAACTAGCTACTTATCCAAACCCTTGTTCCTCATAAAAAAAACAGTGTCTCAAGGCTCGAAAACGCCATGGAGAAGAAAAAAAATATCATGAAAAACATGCGTGGGTATCCTGTCCTATCAAGCTTTTTGCGTCTCTTCTTTTTCGGGTTCCCTCTCTCAGACGCGGCCATTCGACTCATTATCACTCACGGAGGAGACATGGACGGCGGTCGTTTTGACGATACGGTCCGACCTCGACTCCTTATGAGGCAGGATGCTCTCCTCCGACCCAGCAGAGGGGATACCCGCGCGGACGTCAGAGGTGAACTTTGTCCTGTCGTACATTTCGAACTGCGGTGCGGTGGCTGTTGTCGTCGACTTGGGCGTGTGCCTGCTGTCGGGATTCCGGATGTACCCCTTGTACCTGGAGCCGTAGGGTTGGGACGATCTTGCCGACGACCCGTCGAGCAGGGTGCGGACCAGCGGCTTGAGGCACGGGATGCAGGCTGCTATAATGGCTGTGCAGATCTCGACGGTTGTCCTAGGGGCGAGAAGGTTAGAGGCGAGGATGACGAGGGCGGCAGACGATGGGAAGCGTGTCATACCAGATGGTCAGATCAGAGCTGTCAAACAAGAAGTCGCCGTGCTTTCCGTAGTTGGAAAGGAAGGTGATCTTGACAATGGCGGCGACGGCGGCGCTGCGAAGAGGACCATGGGTCAGCTCGGGCAATAAAACGCCGTGGAGGATTCATTGCGCTTACAATACTCCCAACGAAAGGATTGTGCCCACGGCCGTCTTGACCTTCCAGTTCATCTGCACGTTCCACAGCATCGGGACGGGGAGCAGGGCGAAGACGACATCAGTGAGGACAGAGACGCTCGAGTTGAAGAACGCCGCAAACTTGAGATGCGACGGCGGGATGCATGTGCCTGTGGCCGTGCCGCCCCAGGTGAAGGCCAGGGGCCTGCATTGGAAGAAAACGGTTACTGCTCGAGTCAGCCTTTACTAGGGGTTACGATGGAGAGAATCGGGTGCATACAGAAGTTTCCTGTGGCCGACAGGACGGTGAAGATGATAGTGCCGATGATAAACCGCCTCAATGTTGTCTCAGGGGTCAGCCGCAGCAGAAAGAGCCCGACGCTGACCTTGGTGAGGCACAGAGCAATGAGGCACAACGGCTGGGTGATGAAGTTCAAATGGAGACCGGTCACCACGTTTGAAGCTGGCTGGATGTATTGCACGTGGCGGCCAGCACCGTAATGGACTTGCGGAATGATTATCATCATCTCGACAAAGAGGACCGTCTGTTTGGTTCACGAGTCAGCGATCAGCAGGAATCCAGATAGATGCACGTCAGACCGACATACCATGGCAGCGATCATGGTCCAGTCGTCAGGGCCCACGAGTCGAATAATTCTTGCTCTCACCCAGGTGCGAAGGACGACGAGCACCAGGCAGACCGCAGTGAGCGTCCCGCATATGGCGAGGATCTGCGCTCCTCTGTTGACATCGGGAGGCAGCTCTGATTGTCCGGTGCCAGACATGTTGGCGGGCGGTGCACACGCGTGCCGATGTTGGCTGGGATCCCAGCGGAGTGGTGGACGACGATCTTTTACCCCTTTGGCACGACAAAACGATCATCACTTGAGATCTGTGAGATCTGGGGAAGCTGTGCTTATTACTTCGTCGGATCCAGCATCAACAGGCTGCCCTGGGTATTGTGCATGGGGGACACCATCGAGCTCCGTTTCACTCCTTCCTTTTGCAGTGGTTGACGAGAGGCGTGGGAGAGATCTGCGGATGCAGAGTGTGGGTTCTCCTACCGGGTTGGGCTCGGCGCCCGCTGCTTCACATAGATTCCCGACTGTAACAAGAAATAAAAGCTGGAAGCGAGGTTTTAGCGAGGTGCAGGCATGTTGGACAGGGGAACAGATCCTGGATCCAGCATGCATGAGGAATATGGGCCAAGATAGTACGTATCCTGACACAATCGGGAACGACCGGGAAGGATCTCTCTTCTGCCATCAGCTACAGTATTTTACACATACACTCCTGTGGTACACCACGAATTTTCAATCATGGCTTCGTACCCCTCACCAGAGACACATGAGTCAGGAACTTGTTTACCATGGAATACTTCTACACTGTAACACTCTCACCGGTGACCGTTCTTGAAGGGTTGAATGCCATGGCTTTCTGGACGACAGCACTATGCCTCTCATCGTCATCTCGATGTTACGGTCTGCTGCAAGTTACAAGCGAATGGAGGGAGCTGAGGCACCCCATGCAGGTACAGACGGACGTTCCAGCAGGAGAACAAAGCACGTTCAGGGGCGTTGAAACCCTGCTGGCAACGTGGGTGGCATCTCGTCCCAGATCCGTTCTGCTGAAAATCCGACTTAAGTCGCTACGCCGGGGAAGAATACACTACACACCGAGTCCTACTGCTACCAAGTGTCCATTATACCGCAGTACTTTTTCCAGAGAGAACTCGGCCAGTGAGGTGACACGGATGGAGTGTCTACCCGTTTTTAGTAGTGAAATCCTATTCATATTTTCAGACCCCTTATTGGACATGAGAGGCAGCTTGACCCGCATGAACGACTCGGTCACGGGTCACACAGCCCCAAATTCCCTTGATGGCCGCTGCTGGCTCACCAATAAATGCAAGGGTTGTCATAGAGCGGAAATTGCTGGCGGCGCTCTGTCTGGGGCGGTCTGCAGGAGCCTCCAGAAGAAGCGTAGTTGGTTTTGGCGAGGGGAGTGAAAAGTCGCCTTTGGGACTCACTCACCCACTTTGAGTGTATGAATAGGCGGCCCAGTAACCTTAAATAGTCAGACCTTCCGGTCCAGAACATCAGATGCGACCCAGAATGAAGCCGGCTTGAGATCAGAGCAGCGTAACTCGCGAGAATCTCTGTCATCCACTTGCTATAGGACCGTCGAGTACGTGTAATGACCCTCTGTTCGAAACAGAGGAGTCAAAACCGCAACGAAGTATCCCCGAGTTGCAGACTATCCAAGATATGCTAGGCCAAATTCAGACACGACTGCAGTAGTGCTCACACCCGCATCGGCGCACAGGCTGGATTGGCTCACTGCGAAAGGGGCAGGGGTCCGATTGGCGGGGACCTGAGCACATCATGCAGCTATTAATCGAAATCATTCGCCATCCGGGATGTCGTACGATTGGGCAATGGGGCCGAATATCACTGTATTTTTGGCTTTCCAGGTTGTTACTTTGCAACCCGAACCCGCCGACGACCCTTGCCGTTCTGACGCTAAAGCGGCCAGGGGTAAGCGATTGAGGGGCTCAACTTGAGATTGGGTGCGTCCCATCCTCGCGCCGCGAGCATGAGAGAAATCGGACCGCGGAACAATGAACAATCAATGCCTGAAATTCGAAGTCGCGACCACTCCTCTCGATTCTCCTTTTCCAGGTTGAAGACCGACTGTCTGTGTAGGTAGTGTACTTCGATGCTTCCCCCGCAGCGTTGCACCGACAGCACGTCCCGCGGCCACAAGTGCCCGTTTACCGTTACCGTTACCGAGGCCCGCACCGCTCGCGCGTAAATGCCCCTTTTCAGACTAGGAGATGCCTGCAAGGCCCATGTCCAGGTCTAGACCTAGTGTAGTGCTTCCCAGGGGGACAGTGAGCCGCAGCAACTGAGATATCGGAGAAATTGGCTGTGTTTTTGGCGAGCCAACGACAACGCAATCAGGACGATAGCTCCATGCACGCTGTGGGACGGCCGGGTTCGAGCTCCTGCACTACTACAGCGGCAGATGAGTTTATGTGAGAGACGGCCACGGAGCTCGCCACGAGGTGGCATTTGGCCTGCCTCCGATAGCCGGTTGAAATAAAAAGCTTCCCAACCCCCCTTCGTCCCAAACCCAGGAAACCGGAACTGCACGCACTGCTTGCCACGTGGAAGACCCGCCCACTATGAAGGTCACCGCAATTCTCGCGGCCGCCCTTACGGCCGCCGTGTCGTCGTCTGCCCTCTCTGTCTCACTGCCCCGGGACGACACAGGTGACGGCCTCACTGAGCCCCCTGAGCTCGCCGACCTCCTCGAGCAAGCAAAGGAGAACGTGATCAACCAGGTTCAAGACCAAGAGGAGACCCTGCGCAAACGCGGCGGTACTCCAAGCTGCACCGCCAAGAACCTCGTGTTCCGCCGCGAGTAGTAGGTGACCTATACGTCTCGATGTAACAAGGGAATCCTGTGCTGATCAACAACCCAAATCAGTGGCTCGCTGTCGAAGCAAGAGCGGCTGAACTACATCAACGCCGTCAAGTGCTTGATGACGAAGCCGGCCAGGACCCCGGCCACCGTCGCTCCCGGTGCCAAGTCTCGCTTCGACGACTTCGTCGTGACGCACATCCAGCAGACGCTCACGATTCACTACAGCTGCCACTTCATGCCGTGGCACCGCTGGTTCACCTACCAGTACGAGAAGGCCCTGCGTGACGAGTGCGGCTACACGGGCACCCAGCCCTACTGGGACTGGCCGCGCTACGCCCAGGCGCCCCAGAACTCGCCGCTCTTCAACGGCGACGCCTATAGCCTTGGCGGCAATGGCGAGTACATCCCCCACGACGGCCCCGTCATTGTGCCCCCCCCTGGCGTCGGAGGCGGTAACATCTCGCTCCCTGCTGGCGTCGGAGGTGGCTATGTCAAGACTGGTCCCTTTGCCAACATGACGGTCAACTTGGGTCCTGTTGGTGGAGTGCTTGGTACCGATCCCGGCCCGCTCGGTGGCCTCGGCTACAACCCTCGCGGCCTGAAGAGGGATCTTGGCGGTGCCATGAACACCCGGTACGCCAACTACACCACCGTCACCAACCTCCTCAAGGCGAACAACTTCGATAACTACCGCCTGGTGTCGGAGGGTGTGCCTTACACGCCTGAGATCGGTACGCAATAGCCCACGGACGATGTGTTGGAGACTCCCCATATTAACCAAACTCACAGGTCCCCACGGAGGCATCCACTACACCATCGGTGGCGATCCCGGTGGTGATCTCTTCACCTCCCCTGGTGACCCTGCTTTCTGGGCCCATCACAGCATGATGGACCGCATGTGGGCGACATGGTACGCATTGCCCTCCTGCCCACCCCTGATATCTCATTGGCTTACACCATACTCAGGCAAGCACTCGGGCTGCTCACCGGCAACAACAATCGCTACACAGACCTCGGAACAGGCAACTATGCGCATCAGACTTGGGCAAATGAGCCGCCCTCTCCTTTGTGCAACCTGTCCCAGGTCATCGACATGGGATATGCGGCGCCGTCGACGACCTTCGCAAACGTCATGTCGACCACCGGCGGAGAGCTCTGCTACTTCTATCTCTAGTCAGCGGATTGATTTTCAAAAAAAAAATGGGAGCGAGCATCTAGACTGTCCTTCGTTAAGATACCTTACTGTATACACAGCTTTAATACACGTACCTGCGCTGTATCCCGGCTGGCGGCTTCACTGGGCAAATCCTCGGTGACCATGTAGAACTTCCCGCCTATCGGGTTCAAATCTTGCCGCTATCGTAGGCCGGGCCAGTGAGTCCCGTGCAGTGCACAAACGTTTAATCCGATGAGATGATCGGTGAGATGTCTGCGTCAAGGTATATTATTAGCACCACCTCTGCCGTCCATCCTATGACAATTAAAATTCGCGAGTGTTCGAAAGTTAGGCTGTATACTCTTGGGAACTGCCTAATATTGATGCGCATGTCAAGGAGTAGCGACGGTAATGATACATCTGCTTCCTCGATGTTCGTCGTAGACGTAAACATCTGAAGAGGCATTGTCCAGGACACGGTTTACACAACCAAACAATCGGACCCTCCATGTAACACAAGCCATGCATTACAAGACGTTCGAATAAGGTTGCTCCTTTGGGTACCAGCTTGGACACCTTGCTGAGTTTATTATCTTTAGACGGCGTCGATCTTCGCCCGATTTCTCGACGAACCAAGGGGTTCGGCCAGATCACGGCTACCAGCTGGTGACGCATTGGTATTGGCAGCTGTGAACTCGACCCACAATTCACGTCATCCCGTGTCGAGCTTCGTTCGAGCTCCCACGAAGCCACTTCGCCCGTCGACATCTGCAACCCGGGACCAGCTCGTTCCCATCCCCCAATCGAGCCATCCCCGACCCTCCGCGAACAATGGCAACTTGAGTGTGCCTCAATATCACGCAAGAAAGCATACCACTGGTTTAGACACGCCCCGCTCCTCGGGAGGGCTCCCGCAACGAAAGATGCGACCACTACCCCTTTCCTCCCTCCTCCTCTCAGCCCTCTCCGTAGGCGTCGCCGCCGTCTACCAAGACGAGGTCGGCCACGTCGACTACCACTACGAGCTCCTCGGCGTGCCGCAGCGCGAGACCACCCTCTTCCACCGGCCGCGACGCGAGGACAAGGCCTCCCTGCTCTACACGCTCAGCGACGTCGGCGTCCTCGGCGCCGTGCACCCCAGCAGCGGCGCCGTGGTGTGGCGGCAGTTCCTGACGGGCAACATAACAAATGGAGGAGGTTTCCTGAGAGCGAGCGAAGGGGAGGGCTGGGTGGCCAGCGCTTTCGGCCGCTCGGTGCACGCCTGGGATGCTGTCACGGGCCGGAATAGGTTCTGGATGGATTTTACGGGGGAGGTCAAGGACTTGGAGGTCATGGAGATGACGGAGAAGGAGAGGAAGGATGTGCTGGTGCTGTCTGATGACAATGGCGCTACGATCTTGAGGAGGCTGAATGGGAATGACGGCAGCGTCGTGTGGGAGTTCCGCGACGCGAGCAAGGATGTACCCCTCCAGGTCAGCACGAACGTCGAGAAGGTGTTTGCCGTCAGCCTGCATGGGTCGTCGGGGTCGTATAACATCAAGGTCTCTGTCATCGACACCCTGACTGGCAAACGGCTTGACGAGATCATCTTGGGAACGAAGGGCGAGGTCAACGGCGAACGGGCCGTCGCGTTTGTGGGTGCTAATTCGGCTGCACCCGTCATCGCATGGACAGACGACGCGTACTCGAAGCTGCGAATCAACGTCCTGGGCACCAAGAACCTGCAGACATTCGCTCTCTCGGACGACACCGTCAGCGTCGAGGTGCACGCGCCGCATCTGGTCCAGTCGCAGCCGCATTTCTTGGTCCACAGCATGACCAGGTCAGGTCACCGTGCAGACGTCTACCACGTCCGGCTCAAGAGCGACGCCATCACCAAGGCCTACGAGCTGCCGCTCTTACCAGGCAAGGGCGCCTTCTCCACGGCCTCGGTCGGCGCCAACGTTTACTTCACCCGCATCACGGCTGACGAACTTATCCTCACCGATTCCGAGTCTCACGGTATCCTCGGGCGCTGGCCGCTGAAGACGGGCAATTACCCCGCCAATGCTATTCACGCCGTTTCGGAGGTCATCAAGAAGTCGGCCACTGACTACGCGGTGCGAGCGGCTGTGGTGACGGATGCTGATGACTGGCTGCTCGTGCGGAACGGAGAGCTTGGCTGGACGCGTCCCGAGGGCATGACTGGAGCTGTTGCTGCCACCTTTGCCGAGATCCCCAAGAGCGAGGACCTTGCTAAGAGCTTGGAAGAGGAGGCGCACAGCAACCCTCTCCAAGCCTACATTCACAGGGTAAACCGTCACATCGACGATCTGCAATACCTGCCGGATTATCTCGCCGCCATTCCGCAGAGACTTGTCAGCAGCATCTTCGGCACTGATATCACAAACAAGGGTGACAAGCTGCTCCGTGACAGCTTTGGTTTCCACAAGCTTGTCATATTGGCCACTCGTCGCGGCCGGGTATACGCTCTTGACGTCGGCAACCAGGGCAAGATGCTGCAGAGCACCAAGGTCGCTGACCTTACCGACGGCCAAACCTGGGACGTCAAGGGCATCTTTGTCGACGAGGTCCTGAATCAGGTCGTCATCCAAGCCAGGGATGGCTACGCGATTGTCGACATCGAAACCGGCAAAACTACTGAATCTAGGGTCTCGCCGATCCCAGTCCAAGGCGTGGCCGTCGTTGAAGGGCCATCTAAGAAATGGCAACTCGCAGTCCACGAGGGCGGAGAGATCGACCAGATCCCGGCTGAGCTGGCGCCCCAGGGAACCGTCGTGGTGCGTGGCGGAAACGGCGAGATCAAGGGCTTGAAGTTCGTCACGGAGTCAGGCCAGGCAGTCGCATACACCTCCTGGGTGTTCTCCCCTCCAAAGGGCCAGCGCATCGTGCACGTCGCCTCCCGCCCATCCCACGACGCCATCGCCTCCATCGGCCGCGTCCTAGGCGACCGCACCGTGAAATACAAGTACCTCAACCCCAACACCCTTGTCGCCGCCGCCGTCGACGACGCCGCCTCTACCCTGACCGTCTACCTCCTCGACACCGTATCCGGTGAGATCCTCTCGTTAGCCACGCACGAGGGCGTCGACCCCGCAAAGAATATCGAGTGTGTCACGGCCGAGAACTGGTTCCTCTGCACCTTCTTTGGACAGTACACGCTAGCCGCCAGCCCCTCGCAGTCCATCAAGGGCTACCAACTCGTCGTCTCGGACCTCTACGAGAGCGACAACCCCAACGACCGGGGGCCCCTCGGCAGCGCGGCCAACTTCTCCTCCCTCAACCCGGTAGACGACCCCACGGCGGCCGCGGAGCCCATCCTACCGTCGGTCGTCACCCAGTCCTTCGTCCTCGGCGCGCCCATCTCCGCCCTCGCGGTCACCCAGACGAGGCAGGGGATCTCCACCCGGCAGGTGCTGGGCTACGTGCCCGACACCCACGGCATCGTCGGCCTACCGCGGCATGTCCTCGAGCCGAGGCGGCCCGTCGGCCGCGACCCGACGCAGGCGGAGATGGAGGAGGGGCTGGTGCGGTATCATCCGGCGGTCGAGATCGATCCCAAGATGGTGATCACGCACGAGCGGGACGTGGTCGGGGTCAGGAAGATCATCACGAGCCCGGTCGTGGTGGAGAGCACGAGTCTTGTGTTCGCGTACGGCGTGGATGTGTTCGGGACGAGGGTTGCGCCGAGTTTCTTGTTTGATATACTGGGCAAGGGATTTAACAAGTTGAGTCTTGTGGCGACGGTGGCGGGGCTGGGGTTGGGGGTGTTGGCCCTGGGTCCTTATGTGAGTTCTCTCTTTCTCCCCCATGATGCTTGCAACTGAGAAAGATCATCTTGGATTATGAGTGGTGTGATTTCGAGGTTACTGACGTGCCGAATCCAGGTCCGGAGAAAACAGATCAATACGCTGTGGCAGGCGTGAATGGGGGCAGTGTAGAGTTTGGCAATGTGATTTTGATGGGTTCAATCCCCTAGTGTTTGGGCGATATACCTAAGCGAGGGTCCGATTGCATGGTAGTTGGCACTTAGACGATGCGTATAAGCCCGTCGAGAGAGATTCCGTCCGTGTTTTGTGATACAGACTTAGTACGAAGTACGGCACCTTAGATAGGTATACAACATTGTCATCAGATACGCTCATCATTCTCAGACTGGACAGGACGATGACGTGAGGGCCATCGACAGGACTGAGGAGAACACAGGGCTCTAGACAGATTAGTTGGTGCCCAACAAAAGTTGTATTTTCTCGTTATCTCCTCTCGAGAAGTGCTCTGACCAACATGTCCTCGATGCTCTGCGTTGACAGTGACCCAGATATTCCTGTAGATGGTGGCCCAACAGCAAACCGATACTGCTCTCCTTAGCACATCGGATAAGGACCGCTGCCAAGCTGTGGGGTCCCGCTGCGGGGGTCAACGTCACGCTAAAGATCCCAGCTTCCCGGAACGCGTTCCATGTCGCGTGTCTCACAAACCTCCTCCACACTCCACAGGATGCGACGTCCCCAAATGGCTGTCTGACGTCCGCATTGCCTTCCCATCCCAGCTACATTCGTTACGTGCTACCGAGTTCCAAGTCGAAGCTCGCTCCAAGAGCTTCTGAGGCGGTCGTCCGCTGCTGTTGTTCAATCTGGAACCCTAGAACCACGAGCATGGTCTCGGTTAGGCCGCTTTACGATTGGAACCGGACATCTTTCTATTGAAGGCTTTCAGAGTTTCTTCAACGTGCGGCATTGGAAATGGACACCGAGTCAGACCCTTTCGCGGATGAGCCGACGCTCCCTCAGCTGCCGACGTTGCCAAAGGACCCTTCTGGACATGACACCTCTGGTCGCAAGCGCGCATATCCTTTCAGGGCTCCCAGTACAGAGGGTGTTCCCTCGAGTGACATAGGCGTCTTCTCCAGCGATGACGACCCTGCGCTGGATAACTACGTCCAAGCGCGGCAGAAGCGGCGCTACAGAGGGACGTGGTATGACCACAACCGAATGATGTCGGACCCGGTCCCGGACGACGATAGTTCCCAGGAGGATGTTGTCCCTGAGACCCCTAAAGCAAAGGCCAGGAACCGTGGAAGCAACGAGGCCGGGAGGAAAGGGGCTTCAAAGACAGTTGGTGGCGCTGGCCACCCGCCTCCAACTCCGCCTTCATCGAATCCTGTTCAGAGCCACGCGTTCAGTCCCAATCGGGGATTTCCTTCCAGTCAAGGCTTCGCTTCAAGTCACACATTTTCTCCCGGCCCGAGGTTTGCTTCGAGCCAAGGATTACCGTCAAGTCAGGGCTATTCTACAGAACCGGCCAGGAAACAGTCGGCCGTCATGCAGGAGATCGAGAGACGCATCGACCGCGGGGAAAGCGTGATTGACCTTACGTATGTGAACCCGCGCTACAGCACGACTGATCTCCGCTAATGTCCAGGCACAGGAACATGGGCTTGGACGACGACTCAATCTCCCTGGACACTTTCCGGCCACTGATCGATCTCAGACTAGTCCCACGCGTCAAGGCCCAGACGCTTGCAGGGCACTCTCGCGATCCACTAACGATGTCGAAAGACGGGTACCTCCACCGAGAATCGCCCATAGTGCTGATCATGGCCCACAACCGGCTCAGCCGCCTGCCAGGGACGCTCTTCGACATCGAGAATCTCGTCGAGCTCAGTCTCCGACACAATCAGTTGACTGAAGTTCCGCCAGCAATCGCCAAGTGCAGGAACCTGCGATCGCTGAACCTATCCTTCAACAGGCTGCGATGGCTGCCCTTCGAACTGGTCCAATCGCTGCCACGGCTTCGGCAGCTCAACATCGTCGGAAACGACTTCTACGAGCCCGAGCCTTCGTCTACAGACGGATGGCAGTTTGACTACTCAGACATCCCACTGTCAGAGCTACCGGAGCACCTCAGGGGCGAGCCTCACGTTACCAACCGTTCCATGGCATGGTACGTCGGCCGAGGACCCGTGCAATACACCGACACGTCCGGGCGAACCTACTCTCTCTTTTCCGTGCCGACATCCGGCGGCGAGCGAAATCAGATCCCCATCCCGGACCCCGACGAAAAGACCGCACCCCTAAGCCGCTATTGCGGCGAATCGCAGGCGCGCCCGGGTTCGAATCAGGGGTACGGCTCCGGTCGCGTTCCCTCCCTGGTCGAGCTCTGCGCTAGGAGTCTCGAACGATCCGGACGCCCGGAAGAGTTTGGGGACATGTCGGCCGAGCCGGACGTCCTCGCCACCGTGGTGGCTGCGGCGGCACGGTCGAGGTACAGGGGCGGTCGAAGCTGCGATGTGTGCCGCAAGGCTTTCGTGATCCCGCGGACGCAGTGGATCGAGTTCTTCTATCGACAGCGCGTTCCCGTCACCGGTGATGTGGGTGGGATCCCTGAAACGCACACGGTGATGCCTTCACGGTCTGAGATCCTCCAGAATCTTATACCGTGCTTGAGGAGCGGGTGCTCGTGGAGATGCGTTCCGTATCAGACGGCGCTACGGTCTGGGCAGATGGTACCGTGGAAGGATTGAGGGGACAGATAATGTGTTGGACCATAGCTCCTCCGAATGTTACAGTCAGCTCTGCGTTTTGCTAAGTAGACGAAGAAGATGGTATCCATGGCACGTGCAGGGAAAGCCAGTGTTGATTATATCGAGGAACAAGGTGTCAAGGGCACCCTGGCTAGATGTACGGTTACTGTAGGCTGCTCGAAGGCTATATAAAGTACAGTGTCCGCCGACCGAGTGTGATGCAAGGCCACTCGACTCATTCCCCTCGTGATGATCTCAACCATACCGCCCTCTTCACTCTTTGCTGCTGGGCTTGCTGACCTTGATCGTATCCTGGCTGCTGTGGGTTGCTTCGCTCGGACGTAGGTGCGTCCTTAACAATGGATATGCCTTGATGCTGATTTGTAGGCTGGTGGCACCGGCCTGGACCTCTATCACGACTTCCACTGCCACTGCTCCTATTATTGTACTATACCTACCGGACCAGGATCGACGCCTCGAGCTAGGCTTATGACCACGCGTATTGCGGCTGGGAGTGTGATGTAGTATATTGTCAGCTTTTGATTTTACCCGATACTTTTGGCCCGCTGCTATTGAGGAGACTCGATACTGCGGCAGCTTGTTAATGGTGTATTGCTCGAGACACATTTTGAGCCCCGGAAGGTCACGAAAGACGAGCGTCGCGTATACCTTGGTCAAGGCTGGTATGAATCAACCGCTACTCGATGGACCGTGAGAACTGCTCGAGCCAGGAAGGGCGATAGCGACCACGACAGAAACGGGCATCACTGGAGGGCAGTACTTAGAAAGAACCGGGGTGAATCATTCTCCAATCTCAGCATTGCCATTGACTTGCTAGACTACCGGTTCAAAGGAAAAGCACGTCGCTAACGAGCCACAGCCATAGGCGGCCAGCACCGTGGTGCACCGTGTATCCTCCAGACTCCCCTCTTCGGAGGCAACTCGACGGTGCCAGCTCTATCCCATCGCCACACGCACACGCACCTGCGTTTCTTAGGCGCACCCCTAGGCCCCTCAATCATCCTCACGTCGAAGCCAAGCGTGGCTGCCATTCCGCTCGTGATCCCGTCAGAGCTTTCGGGACCCAGACCTCGCATCCACCACATTCTAAGGCCCGCAACCAGAACCCCTCGCTGCAGCCCAACAAACAGCCAACTACCGCCTGAGCTTTCAGCTCTGTCAGACCTCCGTATCAGTTCACATCCCGGTCTGGCACTTCGTGTTTCAGGCGGTTGGGTTCGTCGACCTGGCGGATTTTGGGCAACGGGTTGTCTTTGTGAGCCAGTGAATATGTTCGATGTTCGTTTAAGCTTTTAAGACTTTGATAGCACTGTCCCTCGCCAGTTGCCAGGCATCGCGGATCGATACAACGGTATAATACTCCACCGTAGTGTTCACCCCTTTGTATGTGGATGCCGAGGGCACCTATGGAGGAATATGGCGTCCTGTTCCTCCAACAGCCTTTCATAGGGCAGCGGAGAGCCTCTGAGTGACATCGTTCGCAATGTATCCTACCAGAGAGATGATATCTGTGAGTGACGGTCTATATGGATTACCTGCTTTCGAACACATACAGTAGTTTCTCCAGCGTCTCAAAGACGATGAGCGCCGCGACTTCCTCTGGTAATCCCGTGCAGTCATAGCACCGGAAGTTGCCTTTGCCAGTGTATAAGGGGGATGAAGGAGGTCGTGAAATAGTCGATGATTCCGAAGCGTGCTGTTGATCAGTTGCGGTAGTTTTGTAGCCGTGGACGTAAGCGCTGCCCTGGGCAGGACCTCCAACCTGGTAGCCTTGAGCGTAAGAGCTGCCCTGGGCAGGGTCTCCAAACTGGTAACCCATAGTCTGTTGATATCCGGCAGTGCTTGACCCGGCCGTCGACTGCAGAGAGAGACCGCCTACACCGGTCGTTACTGTTGTCGCATCATCGTCTCCTTGCTGCTGGGCACTGCGCTTTCCGGAATGCTGGCGCTTGGTTTTGTGACCCCCGGAGTCCGGAGTATCACTCCTCGAAGAGTGTGTACGGCCATGCTTCGACTGCTGCTTTGACATCTTGAAAAACCTGAGACTTCAAGTCCTTGAAGGTATGTTGTGTACGTTGTATGAGACTGAGGTAGAATATGGTTCTTGCAAGAGTCAGTGTCTTGGAGGACGCTGCAAAGGACTCTTATATAGTAGTGAGGGTGGAGTCTCCATCTTGAATGGCTGTAACAGTAATAGCCAGCTCTATTCATCAAGGGGAATCACCACGTAGTCTTACTTTGGCAACCAATATGGTCAGGGACTGGTCAGATAGCGTTATGACAATGATTGATGTGATTGGCCTATCTGGGCATACGCTTGATCTCATCGAACAAGGCTCAAGCTGATATGTGCTGTAGATATCGCAGCCATGACCTTGCGTATGCCCATATTTTGCCGTCGCTGTTCTGTATAGACTCAATTAGGTCGAGCACATTAGGTAGAGCAGCTGAATCCGGAATGATGATCCTGGACAGTAACATTGGTGCAATTCTGTCTACTCTTCACGCTATCGCTATGCCCTTTGTCCTCATAAAGACACTCTTGTATCTCAGATAAGCCTAGAGGGTATACACAAAGTCATCGTCATAATCCGAAACATCCGTCTTCTTCTCACCAGCACCAGCAGCGACGCCCCTCTCCGCCAGCCTCTTCGCCCGCCGTTGGTTGACATAATGCAGACCGTACGTGTGGATGATAGTGAGCACCAGAGCCAGCGCAGTGAGACCAAGCGTCACCTTCATGCCGCCCAGATACCTCGGAGCCTGCTGGGCCTTGAACACCTGGCCGACCGCGACGCCGGACGTGTTGCCGACGCTGAAGACCAATCCGACGGCCGTTGAGCGCTTGAAGTGGCCGGCAAAGTTGCCGTTGAGCCAGACGATTGTCATGCCGGTCTGTGATGCATGTTAGAGAAAGGGGGGGGGGGATGGGAGGCGGAGGAAGCTGACATACCGTGGTGTAAAGACCGATAACGAGGATGTACACGGCCGCCAATCTCGCGCCGACATTTGCCGTGGTGATCATGATGATGTAGCCCACCATGAGCGCAAGACAAGCGAAGATGATGAATGGACTCCGCACCCCAGCCCGGTCAGACGCATAAGCGCAGATGAAGTACGAGAGCCCGGCCCAGAAGTAAACAGGGACAGTCATCAGCTGCGCATGAACAGTGGTATAGCCCATGCCCTTGATGATAGCCGGCATGAACGTCGTCAGAGCAAACAGCGAGATGTCGACGGAGAACTCGATGGCGGAGTGCATATACGTCTTGGGGTCTTTAAGCGCCTCGAAGCACTTGCCCCAGCTGAAATCCTCGTCCATGGACAGGTGGGTGTTGATCTCGTGGCGAAGCCGCATTACGTTGCGCTCCTCTTCGTTCAGGAACCACGCCGTGCGGGGGTCCTTGGGGAAGGCGAAGAAGATGAGCGGGACCAGGGACACGGTGATGATGCCCTCGATGATGAACAGCCAGGACCACGGGCTCAGGCCGCCCGCATGGACGTTGTTGACAGCAGAGGCCAGCAAACCGCCGAAGGCACCCGCAATGGCGGAGAAGGAGTAGTAGATGGCAGAACGCATCGACATCTCGGACTTGAGGTAGACCATGCCGATGTAGGCGTTGATACACGGGATCAGACCAGCCTCGAAGACGCCGAGTAAAAGACGGCAGGCGTAAAGCTGGCCGGCGTTCTTGACGAAGCCGGTGCCGAGACAGACGATTCCCCAGCCCAGCATGCAGCAGGAGAGGAGGTTCTTGGTTCCCGCAATCTTCATCAAGATCGAGAGGGGTGTCTCGAAGAAGACATATGTTGCGTAGAAGACGGTGACGGCATTGCCGAACTGGTTGCCCACGAGGCCGAGATCGTGAGGGAGACCCATGATGTTGGTGGAACCCTGAGAGCACTGTTAGCTTGGCTCTCTCATTGTGGTCTTGTCTTCTGTGATTAGGAATCCGGTGGCTGACCAAGTTGTTTCTGTCCAAGTTGGCAAGGAGGTACATTATGCCGAAGCACCCCATCACGACAAGATCGAGCTTCCGTACAGTCCGCTTTTCGATAATCGGGTCAATATAAGTCTCGGAGTGCGACTGCTCCATGTCGATACTCTCGGTCATTGGTATTTGGGCGCCCATTTTCAAAGTCTTTTCATCGGTCGCAAGCATCATGGAGGCTTTGATGAGGGACAAGGTAGACTGGAGACAGAGACTACAAGTTCGTTTATGATCTTCGAAAAGACCATCTTGCAAGATTGTCCACGGCGTGTCGACTTATGTGTAGAGAGGTCATTCTGCCAAGAGCCCATCCTGATTGAGACGAGCTACCAGCATCTCGGGTCCTGCGCTGCCTATCCCTGAGATTGAAGGACCAAGCATTCTGATTCCGGGGTATTGGGAGTCTGGGGGCACTGTAACGGGCGATTGAGATAGTTCTAGATAAGAAGACATCCGGGGCAAGTAATGGCGACGACAGAAGGAAAAGCTGGAAATAGTTAGCCCAGTATAACTATACCACTGGCAGGATCACGCATGTTAGCGCGTGGACAAGATATGGTGATGATCTCCTAGTCTGGTAATCGTACAATCGTTCAGTCCTCTGCTCGTAGGGTAGGTACCACACTAACATGCGTAATCCGGCCATCAGTAGGTGTAAATCCTTCGGTCAAGGCCCTTTCTTTGTTGTCCCTGTTGACTCACAATCGCCCGTGCCTATCGCCATTCCAGCAGCGGCTTGGCGATAACTTCGCGGTGGAATCTCAGCGGCCCCAGTGCTCCTATCGGCCGCCGTGGGAGCGAGGGCCCACCGGGCGATCAGATAATGAATTCGCCGTGGTCGTAGCCGTGGCACGGGCCGGCAGTTGCCAAGCCACACCGGGACCCTGCACAGCTGCAATGCACTGTGCTGCAGGTTTGCCGTCGGGCGACATAGAGCTGTAGATAAACGAATCGAACCGCGAGGGGAAGCACCATGCAGGAATTCGGAGAAAATCAGAGCTAGACTAAGTTCCTTATCAGCAATTCCAGAAATACGTCGAGAAATTGAGGGTTCCGATCTTGTCTCCTTTTGCACACCTGAACCAGCGCTCGACCGTCCGACATTACCATGGCTGTCCAAGAGAAAGTAGATGTCGCAGAGTACGATGTTGTCATCGTAGGCGGAGGACCAGTAGGCCTGCTGATGGCTTACCAGCTCAAGCGCTTTGGCATGTCGGTCTGCGTGTTAGAGCAACATGACAAGCAGACACAGGATGCTTACGGACGAGCCATTGCCTTGTTCCCCAGGACAACCGAGCAGCTCGATCAGCTTGATCTCATCGAGCCCATGCTGCAGCTGGGCTTTGCCTGCCGCAGCAGTGTCACTTACAAGGACGGAGAGAGAGTGTGAGTCTGGAGCACCTGAGTCCGCCTTTCAAGAATCCTTCGCTAAGCACAGGCTACCACCATCAGTACGCCCGGAAGGGTGTGGACGTTCATGGAGAACATTAAGGACACCAACTATGACTTCACCCTGGTATTGCGCCAAATGCATACCGAGGCGATCCTTCGTGAGAAGATCGCAGCGATCGGTGCTTCATACCATCAGTCGGTCGAGTGCCTTGACTTCCAAGTCGATGCCTCTGCGCCACTTGGTGCACCCGGAGTTACCTCAACCTTCATAAACAGAAAGACACAGAGGACTTTCAAGCTCAAAAGCAAATACCTCATCGGTGCTGATGGCGGCCGGAGTTTTGTTAGGAGACATGCACAGATCCCCTTCGACGGTGACACCTCGGAGGACAGATGGATTCGGATAGACGGTATCGTCGAGACAGACATGCCACTAAACCGGGCATATGGGCAAGTCGTTTCCATAGAACCGCCTCTCTATGATAGACAACTGACGGATACCCACAGCGCCATCGAGAGTCGAACCCACGGCAACGTCCTGTGGGCACCGCTTGACAACGGCGCGACAAGAATTGGCTACGCCTTCAGCTCGGAAATTGCAGCCAAGTATCCCGACGGTGTCACCCAGGAAGTTGCGTTACAAGAGGCCATCGAATGCATGAAGCCATTCAAGGTCGAGTTCAAGGAGGTGCACTGGTGGACGCTGTACACTATCGGACAGCGCATCGCACGAGACTTCTCGACACCAGACCGCCGCATCTTCCTCGCTGGCGACGCAGCTCACACACACAGCAGCGGCGCCGCTCAGGGGTTGAACACCGGCATCCACGACGCAGTCAACCTCGGCTGGAAGCTAGCGCTGCAGATCCGCGGTATCGCCAAGGACGAGGTCCTCGACACGTACTCGGCAGAGCGCATGACGGCGGTGCAACAGCTGATCAACTACGATAAGGACATCGCCACGCTGATGTCGCACAAGTGGCCGTCCTGGTACAAAGGCGACCCGAGCGCGGATCCGTACCTCGCGCTGGGGGAGCTGTTCGAGAAGGCGGCGCCCTTCAACACGGGCCTCGGCATCACATACCCCGCGAATATCCTCAACCAGGCGGGTAGCTCGACGCTTGCAGTCTTGCCGGGTAGCCGTCCGCCGGATGTCGAGCTGATGATGCCCGGCATCAACCGGAGCGTGCGGTTGCAGCGCGTAACAGCCAATTTCGCCAAGTTCTTTGTCGTAATCTTCACCGGAGACATCGACTCAACGCGGTCGTCGATCCAAGAGCTGGAGAGGTACCTGTCTGAGAAGGGCAAGGACCTCGAGAAGAACAGCGCTATCGGCTGGATCACCATCAGCCCTGTGACGGGGTGCTCGCCGTTTGAGGCACTGGGCACACACCCACTGGGCAACGCATACTATGACCCGACGAGAGTGGCGCACGAGAAGTTTGGGATCGACGCGGAGAAGGGGAACGCCGTCATTCTGCGGCCCGACGGGTTGGTAGGATCTGGTGGTGCGATCAGCGGACCGTGGATCAGGGAGTATTTCTCCAAGGTATTGAAGCTGTAACGTGTATACTACGCATGGACACAGGGAGGCGCATATAGAGGCATCTGATGTTTTAATGTCATCCTCGTTGTGTGTGAATGTGAACTGCTTGTTGTTGAAAATGCCCAAACAACGACTAAGCAACAGCGAAACTCCACTAAGAATTCCCATTCCACCACCCAACTTCAATTCACACAGTGACATCTCACGAAGCCGGGATGAACAGAACTTATCTCAGCTCAGCCATCTGACCTTCAACTACTGTCGTCCGCTAGATCTCCTGCTCATTACTTTACCTGATCCACATTTAAGGTTGGGCATCCGGCATCAGCACCGAACCACCAGCGGGCGCGTGGCCTCGCTAAGTCTTGGACACTTGCCTTGCGGCACGGAATGTCAGCTGGCCATGCAGAACCCCCACAAGGGACTTAATCACTGTCGAACCAGGGTAGTTGTGCAGTTGTAAGCGCCGGCAGACGGGCGAGCAGACGTGCCTCGACACCGCTAACTACAATGGCGTGCCCCGCAGCGGCCACCTCGCCCGGCTTGGCGGTAAGCTCCACGGGCGTGCTAACGGCCAACCTCGACCCCGGAGGATACCCCGGATACCGCGTCCAACCGGAATGTTGGGGTAGCACTGTGACCATGACAAGGGATAGATGAGAGCTATCTACACGTATCTCTTCGAGTGTCATCTACTCCTTTCCCCTAAAATATCTCGAGTAGAAAGGGTAAGCATTCGGTCAAGCACTTTTCACTTACACAAGATCTGTACCATAAGCCACACAGCAGCTGCCAAAGATGCCAACGATTCCAGCACGGAAGGCCGTCGCCTTCTCAGTCAAAGGAGGCCAGGAACTGAAGCTCGTCAACACCTTCGGCAAGCAAGTCCTCGACTTCTGGGCCTTTAACCCCAGCGACAAGCATGACTTCCTGTCCATGGTCCATACCCGGACTGTGCTCCGGAAGATAGCCCTTTCCAAGGGCGACAGGCTGTATAGCACACGGAGGAAGCCCGTTCTGACGCTCATTGAGGACACCACTCCCGGCACGCATGATCTGGTTTGGTCGGCGTGCGACGCGGAGAGGTACCGGATGCAGGGCTACCAGGGCTACCACGATAATTGCACCGATAACATGCACAAGGTTAGTGAGCGTCTCTTACCGAAAGCACCACACATGGTTAACACGCGCAATAGGCTCTCAAGGATAACTTCCCTGACTTCCCCATAGCCGATGACTGGGTCCCAGACCCTCTCAACGTCTTCATGAACGTGCCCGTGGACCACCGCGGTGGTCTGGATATCCGATCACCTACCAGCGAGGCGGGACAATTTGTCGTCCTCAGAGCCGAAACGGACCTTATCATCGTCATCAGTTCCTGCCCCCAGGACATAGAGGTGGTCAACGGCGGCGATGGCCCCCGGGACTGCGAGTACCAGGTCTCCGGCGACGGGACACCATCCACATCCCTAACCCTCGCCACGCCCAGCACCCCCAAGCGCAACATCAAGATCGCCCTCTCGGTCGACTTCGACGCCGTCTCCCACTGGATGGGTACCGGCTGCCACCACGACAACAACATGGCCGACTACTCCTCGGGCATCTTCTCAGGCCAAGTGGGCGTCTACCGCCTCCTCAACCTCCTCAAGTCCCACAACATCGCCGACAAGGTAACCTGGTTCGTCCCGGGCCACACGACCGAGACCTTCCCGGAAGCCGCCAAGGCCGTGTTCGAGAGCGGCGCGGAGATCGGCCTCCACGGATACGCGCACGAGGGCATCTACCAGATGACCGAGGAGCAGGAGCGCGACGTCCTGCTCAAGTGCATAGAGGTGGCCACCAAGCTGGCAAAAGGCCGCAAGCCCCGGGGTTACAGGGCGCCCATGTACACCATCCGCGAGACGACGGTCGCGATGCTGCGCGAGCACGGGTTCCTGTACGACAGCTCGCTGATGCACCACGACTCCCAGCCGTACTTCACGCCCGCCGACCCGCCCATCAGCACCATCGACTGGAGCAAGCCCGCGTCGACCTGGCTGGAGCCGTCGCCCATCGCCTCGCAGGGGTACCCGACCGACGGGAAGCACCCGCTCGTCGAGATCCCGAGCGGGTGGTACAACGAGGACATGATGCCGCTGCAGTACCTGCCGCACCTGGCCAACTCGTGCGGGTACGTGTCGACCAGGGTCATCGAGCAGATGTGGAAGGACAAGTTCATGTGGCTGTGGGATCACGGCCGGAAGGAGGGCAGCGAGGCGGCGGATTTCGTGTTCCCGCTGTTGATCCACCCGGATACCAGTGGACTGGCGCATATCATTGGCATGATCGACCGGTTCTTATCGTGGCTTCAAGGGTTTGGGGATGCGGTGGAGTTCTGTCGCCATGAGGATGTGGCGAGGAGTTGGTTGGCGGTGCAGAAGAAGATAGCTGGGGTGGAGTAGTGTATAAGCGAGTCCTGCAGTAGTGAATATGAGTCCTCAGAACCTGTTGCTTGATGTGAAGCTGGAATGCGCAGACTCCAGCTGGCGATGGCGTCATTGCACCGCATGGTAGGGTAGGTGAGCAATTGGTCCTCGCGACCTGGGCAGTGGGAGGGTGGGGTGATCCATTGATTTGCTCACGGCCAAGGACCGCAGATCATCTCCAGCCAAACAGGTACAGTCCGGCTGGAATTTTCATGATGCTATGTGTCTAGACTACTGTGTTAGAGGTCGATCCCACATCCATCAGATAGCAAGCCGGGTGCCCCGCGGGATCGGTGATGGGTGAGTGGTACGATCGACTTTGGACCCTTTGTATGCATGTGTAAGCACAAAGCGGGCAGCTCGACTCTTGGCTACACTCCATCATGCCATCATGTGAGGATGGGATATATACCTGTGGGAGCTGCCAATCAAGAAAAATGATACTCTGCTTTGACAACCGCCAAGTGTGACCCGTATAGTAAACCTGAAGAACTACGTTGCGCGAAACATTGACTCAACAATGGCGTACCAAAGGCGGCACAGCACGCTCACCCCGTCCGACTCCTCCAACCCGCAGTACATCCTCTCGCAGATGCACTCCCTGGGCTGCGACCTAGGCCAACACCGGACCGGAGCCCGCGAACAGCTGCTAAAGCTCAGCCACGCCCTGATCTCGTCTCTCGAGCTCCCCAGCGAAACCATCCAGCGCATAGGCTGGGCTGAGGTATCTCCCCCCCCCCTCTTTCGCACCATCCAATCTCACTAACAAACTCCCCCTACCCCCAGCCCGCCCGCACAGCATACCTCCGCATAGCAACAGACCTCAACCTCCTCAACCACCTCCAAGCCGCCGGCCCTTCGGGCCTAACCTCCCCCTCCCTCGCCTCCATCAGCGGCGCCGACCCGCGCCTCGTCTCCCGCATCCTCAAGCACCTAGCCGCCACCAACGTCCTCCACGAAGTCGACGCCGACACCTACTCCCTCACCCCCTTCACAAAGGCCCTCGTCATCCAGCCCGGCTACCGCGACGCCCTGACCTACACCTACGACGTCGCCGGCCCGCCCTTCCGCCACCTCCCCGCTTATCTGAAGGAGACGGGCTACCGCCTCCCCGCGACCGGCGACGGGAACGGGCCCTTCCAGGCCGCGCACGGGACGGACCTGCCCTTCTTCGCGTGGCTGGACGCGCACCCGCGCTACGCGGCCGCGTTCGCGAGTTTCGTGTCGACGTACCGCGCCGGCAAGCCGAGCTGGGTGGATGACGGGTTCTACCCCGTCGCCGACAGGCTGATCAAGGGGTTCGACCCGAGTGTGGGGGATGTGTTCCTGGTGGACGTGGGCGGCGGGCTGGGTCACGACCTGTGGGATTTGGCCAGCAAGGTCGGGAGTCTACCGGGCAGGCTGGTGCTGCAGGACCGGGAGGAGGTGGTGGCCGCGGTGGAGAGGACGGAGCGGAAGCGGAGTTTCGAGGTGATGGCGCATGACTTCTTTCAGCCGCAGCCGGTCAAGGGGGCGAGGGGGTATTTCCTGCACTCGGTGCTGCATGATTGGGGGGATGAGGACTGCGTGAGGATCCTGGAGGGGTTGAAGGGCGCCGTGGTGAGGGGGTATTCGAGGGTGTTGATCAATGAGATTGTGGTGCCGGATCGGGGCGCGAGTTGGCCGGTCACGGCGATGGATGCGCTCGTGCTTGTGTTGGGGGCTATGAGGGAGAGGACGGAGAAGGACTGGGAGGGGATTCTCGGGAAGGCCGGGTTTAAGGTGGTGAAGGTGTATACGTGCCAGATGGGATGCCAGAGCTTGATTGAGGCTGAGTTAGTGTAGGTCGGTGGTGGGCTCCTGCTGTTTGCATGTTTGACCTTCTGCTCCTCCTACTTTGTTGAGATGCCTTCGATTGTCCATTGCTTCATGGCCGCCAATATCACACTGTAGCTTCCCCGCAGCAAGCTGTCGAAGCGCTGTGGAGAAATTGGAGAAGTTGGGGATCGCCGTGGCGCTAGAGTTGCCCGTCGTTGGCCGGCCCTACTCCGCACTCCAACGGCCGATAACACGGCGACGCCCGATTCGAGGGTGCAGGCTTCAGATCCCCCACCGTGACCTACCATGCCCGCAACCGGAGGGGGCGTTGCGGGAGCTGGGGGAGGTCTCCGTTGGGAATCTCGTAAGTCTTGGTATTGAATTCGCATCTTTTACACATTCGATGAAGAGGAAAGACTGTGAGCTGGGGAGAAGTTGTGTGTAAAGCTTGTCACGACCGAAGTCGATGCCACCCAGACCCGCGATCCAGTGGCTTCATCAACTCCGGCCATCCAATTATCAGTGTAGACCAATCATCAGAATGACTGTGCAAGAACTTGTCCGTGGCCTGGCGACTGTCGGCGACGACTCTGGCAAGCGGTCCGCCCAGCAGGGCTTCCGCTCGCTACGCGTCAATGGCTCGAGGTTGATGGACTCGATCCATTCCACATGCGAATTCGGCAAGGCGCATCCGTACGGCGAGTAAGTTGATCCTTCATTATACTTGCTGCGACAGTCAGAAACAGCAGGCTTGCTCGATCCTCGTGAGCGCCCTTACTCACAAAGGCCATGTAGCCACCCAACAGAAACAGGCATGGCCCGCCTCTCCCTAAACGACGACGACGCCCGTGTCCGGCGCTGGCTGATCGAACAGGCCAAGGCCCTAGACTGCGCCGTCAAAGTAGACCAGATGGGCAACATCTTCTGCGTGCGGCCCGGCAAGACCAACGACAAACTACCCGTGATGATCGGGTCGCACCTCGACACGCAGCCGACCGGGGGTCGGTACGACGGTATCCTGGGAGTCATGGCTGGTCTCGAGGTGCTGAGGACGCTGCATGATAGTGACTACCAGACCGAAGGCCCGGTCGGGATTGTGAACTGGACGAAGTTTGTTCCCCTGCCTCTATTATACCACATGGGAGAAACATGTCTGACACAGAGTTATAGTGAGGAAGGCGCCCGCTTCCCAATAGTGACCGTCTCCTCCGGCGTCTGGGCCGGGTCCATACCCCTCGAAACAGCCTGGGCCACCAAGGAAGTGCCAACCCTGATGATCAACCCGTCCTCATCGCCCCGGACAATGAAGCAAGAGCTCGAGCGCATCGGTTTCCTGGGCGACACGCCCGCGTCCCACGAAGCGAACCCCATCGACGCCCACTTCGAGCTCCACATCGAGCAAGGGCCCATCCTCGAGGACGAGGAGCAGAAGATCGGCGTCGTGACCGGTGCCCAGGGGTATAACTGGTACGAGGTCACCGTCCGAGGGCGCGACAGCCACGCCGGCACGACGCCGCTCAGCGCCCGCAGGGACGCGCTGCTGGGGGCGGCCAAGATGATTGCCGCCTCCAACAGCGTCGCGAGGGAACTCGGCGGGTTGATAACAACGGGCATCTTCCGCGCCGAGCCGGGCAGCGTGAATACCATGGCCCACACCGTGCGGTTCACGCTCGACATCCGGCACCCGAGTAACGAGAAGCTGGCGGAGATGGTGGCGCGGTGTAGGGACGTGTTCGACAGGATTGCCAAGGAGGACTGCGAGCGCGGCGTGCAGGTGGAGTGGGCGACGCTGACGGAGAATGTGGCCGTCGAGTTCCATCAGGATTGCATCGCTGCCATCGAGGAGTCGGCCGAGGAGGTATGCGGCGCGTTGCCGGGTGCGGAGAAGAAGAAGCTTTGGAGACACATGACCAGTGGCGCGGGGCATGATAGTTGCCATGTGAGCAAGAGGGCGCCGACAGCTATGATCTTCACGCCGACGAGAAACGGGATGAGCCATACGCCGGATGAATACTGTAGCCCCGAGGACTGTGTCCTTGGGGCGCAGGTTCTGCTGGGCGCTGTTCTCCGGTACGATGCTGCGAGGAAATAGAGCTGTGGAGACGGATGTAGTAGTTGGAATACGAGCCGGTCACTTCTCGCCAGAACCCTTGATCCCCAGCTCCTTGATAAGCATCACGGCGGGACTGTCAGGTCCGGCGCCGTGGACGACGGTCGACACGCCCTTCCAGTAGATGGCATCGAGTCTCATGGCTGCCAACCGGGCGAGCGGCCATGCGCGCGCTTGTATGCGGAGCGTGTCTCGCCACTTGCTCAGCAGGGACATGAAGCGGACGGCCATATCCTTGGTGGAGGATTGCGCCAGGTTTGTGAGTATGAAGGTCGATACATAGCATAGTTGGTAGCGCACGTCTGCGATGGTCACTTTGTTAGTGTTCTCCAGATAATCCTGTAGTAAACGCGGAGTGTTCGCATGAGTGCACCCTGGCTATATGAACGAGGTGATGGAGAAACTCACAAGGCGGCCAAAAGCTAGCAAAATGCCTCGCCTGAAGCGACGAGACAATATCCGACGCCACCTTGGCGCACATATAGCCGTTCTCGAATATCGCAGCAACCGGTTCTCGCGGATTATCGGAGGGAGGCTGCTGCTGTGCGGCCTGGTAGAAGAGAGGCCGGAGTAAAGCCCGGAAGATCAGGATCTCGAGCGCAAGATGCGACAGACGCAGGCCGGCGCCGTGCTCGAATTCCTCGGCGTCTAGTTCCGACGCTGGTTTCGATAGGATAGGCAGTGTCTGTCGCCAGCTCTCGATGCGAGCTCGGAGGGGTTGGGCGCGGGCGAGAAGGGCGCTTAGAGTTAGGGACTCGGAGGTTGCTTTCAACGTGCTGGAGGGTTGGAGATTAGCATGGCGCGTCTTTTCGCGTAGAGAGCGATGATGATGACGTACTAGAACTTCCTCAATACATCCGCGGCAATCATGCTGAGCTCGCATTCCGCCAGACAGACAGGGACTTGTTGCATGATGGACTCTCGAATGTCCGGGTCTCCGTGGGCATCTCCCTCGAAGTCATCGGCAGTCGGATTCGAGACATGCCAGCTGTCGTCGTTGAGATGGGAGGGCCGTGACGTAACTAGAGCGTGCCATGTATGCATCGAGTAAGTGAACCACCAGAGTCGCCTCCGCAGCATGATCTCCAGGCGAGGCAGCCGCCAGTCGGACGGGTCGATGTTGAGGCCCAGACTCTCTGCTAGACCGAGAGCAGAGCACGACAGTGCCCACCAAGCCGGAGGATCTGCCGCGACGTAGCTTTGAGGTGGTTGCTGGAGAAGTAGGAGGCATAGCTGAAGGGAGGATAGGTGGGAAATGCGGCTCGCGCGTTGAAAGCTGCGGTGCGCGACGGCCCAAAGGTCGTCCGTACAGACCTCGATGTAGCCTTTTGACACGCTCAACTCATCGTCCAGAAAAGTGAAGGGTGTTGCCAGAGCATAGACCGCAGCTCGAATACCAACCGGGAAAGACAGATCGCAGTCCTGGTCTGGTATGCGCCCCAGATCGCATAGAGACAGGACCGGGAAACGAGGATGGACAAACCGGGAGTATCTGCAACATGTCAGAGAGCGTCACTGTAGCGCAATACGGGAACAACTCACAGCCTCAGCAGCCGTGACCCCAAGTCAGGCGTCACCAGCTTGCAGAGCAGCTCCATGTCACTGCTCTCCGTGCTGCCACCGGGGAAGAGAGCTTCGGCAGACTTGACGTCGTCCTTCCAGATCTCCTCGTCCGCAAGGACAAACTGGATGGGGGCTGCCCCGGAAGGTCGACGAGGGCCAGTACTTGGCCCATTATCCTCCCATTGCGGCATCGCAGCATCGTCCACCACCTTCCGGAAGTGCAGGCGGTACATGGGGTACGTATCGTGCCCATTGTAGACGTAGTGCCGCAGGAAGAAGGGGTCGCACTCGCTCGACAGGCCCACCAGCTGATGCGAGTAGCCCTTTTTCGTATCGAGCGAGAACTCATCCTGCCAAGTCTCTTCTGAAACAGTTCCTCGCCCGTCGGCAGTAGGTCGAACAGACGGATTCGACGGATTCTCCGTGGTCATGTCGGCCGCCTGCGGGCTCGCTTGACTCCCGCCTTCAAGAGCAGTTGATGGGGAGTCGAGCGAGCTGGCGCTATGTACCGGGCGTTGCGGACCAAGGGGCACGCCGTTGTCAGCTGCTGAGCCTATATTGACCAACATAGCGGTACCATTGGCTTCAGGCGTCATGAAGAGCTCTTGGCCACCACCGTTTGGTGTCAGGCCTACACCTCGTTAGCTTGGATAATCCCAAGTCCGGAAGCTCTTCCGCAGACATACCAAGAGGCCCTTGCATAGCAGGCCAATTCATCCCAAGCAGATCAGTGCTTCCCCTCGGACTCCACTGCATATCGGTAGACGTAGGAAGGTGCTGAACTTGGGGCCCCAACCAGAACGGATCGACATCCATAGCCATGTGCGAGTCACCACCACCACCACCTCTAGCCTGTGCCTGCGCTTGTGCCATCGCAGCCGTCGAAGAACCCTCCTGTTGTTGCTGGGCTTCCAGGAATGCAGGCCCCAGATCCGACCGACTATCGCGGCAGTCCCCGTTGGCGCTCGAGCCGCGATGTTTCCTCCTCAGGGGCCCGAGGACGTACGTGCACCTCCGCCCCAGTTTCTTGCACATCTCGCACACGACTTCGTTGCCGTGCAGCTTGCATTGGATCTTTCTCGAGCGGCAGACATCGCATGGCCTTTGCTTCTTGGAGCGGTATCTGCGCCCGTTTGAGTCATGCTGCTGCTGGGGTGGTACCTCGTCACTCATCGATGAGGTTAATGTACGGACGGATAAGTGGGTTAGCTTTGTTGCTACACACGAGTCTCGTGTGGTTATTTGACGCGGAGGCGTTGAATCCCGGCCGTGTGTTGTTGTTGATAAGTGAGATAACGGCGCGGAGTTGTCCCCCATCGGCAGGAGTTACCCGAAAGCGGCGCCATCCCGGAAGAGGGACCGGGACTTCTTGGCACCTCCGTCGATCAGTCACCATTGTCACATCAGACAAGTGAATGTCAAGGTTGTATAGAAAAGCCTCCAAGGGCTTGTTCAATCGTCTCTCTATTTGGTATCTCAACTCCTTCCAACCCCTAGAAATAAGCACTGTAACGCCTCAGCTTGCTTCTTTTCGCCAGTCAACACCAACCACCCTATGCTGGATGAAGCTATGCTTTCTGATCGGAATGTGTTTTGTACATGTTACAGATATCCCTCTCCGACGGCGCACATTCTAGCCCACCGTGTGGCCAATGGCCCGCTAGACCCGGACAAGCTGCAGCGGTCCGACCGCTTCAAGGCGTCGACGGCCTTCCTCCTCCAACAAGGTTTCCACCCGAGTCGACGCGATATTGGACCAGATCAACCGAGTTCCCGTTGCCGAGCGTGACATTCTTCGCCTGGTCGACGCTCACGCCGTTGCTGCCGCTGGCCATGCCCACGCTGGCGGTCGTGAAGAGCCGTTGCAGCATATTCTGTGCCGTCTCGGCGTCTTGGAGACTGTCTTGCTGCAGGATGAACAAGACCGCCACTCTGGCGAAATCGAGGATTTCTTCAGTGACGCTGAAACTATCCCCTGCGCCCGAAGTCGGAGTAGGAGCAGCAGGCGGGACGATGGTAGTCGTGATAGTCCTTGTCAGCGTCGGCGTGACGGTCGTGGTCGGCCTAGGAAAAGTGATGGTCGTCTCGAAGTACGTTGAGAAGCCTGTCGGGGCTGTTATTACGGTCTTGAAGCCCACATCAGCAGCCACATTGTTGACCGCTGGAACCGTGGGCAGCAGGACGACGCGCGAATGCGCGAGCGTGGTCGTTGTTGATGGACCTTCAATGACCGTGACGACATCGTAGGCCACGCCATCGGCAACGGGCAGGACGTTGTCCCCCAAGACCGCTGCGTTGGTTGAGCCCGACGGATCAGTGACTACCTCCAACGCGCCGCCCAGTCTCACCGATCGTCCGTCGAATGTGACCAGCGCATTCTCTGCGGCACAGCTGAGATTGCCTGCGTTGAGCTTCGCCAGAATGGCGGTCGGAGAAAGAGGCACGGAGAAGTTGGTCGATGCCTGCGCAATGAGCCGCGGAATGGCCTCGCCAAGAGTGACATTAGATATATTAGTGTCCCCAGTCAGGGACGTAGTCGTGCAGCCCGTGGCTGCGGCCGAACTGCAGTCGGAGCCCGTGAACCCATTAGTGCAGATGCAGGAACAGACGCCTTGGTTCACGACGTTGGTGCCGCCGTTTTGGCAATTAAGTTGTGCCTGGCACTGCTGCAGCGCGGGTTGGGCGCCCCGATCGGCGTTTTGCTTCCGGATGACCAAGAACTCTATTGGAACGATGATTGCGGCGGCCGCAATGATCAACACAGTGGTGACGACGAGAACAAAGGCCCATAAGGGCAGGCCGCAGCATCTGCGCCGCCTCCTAGAGCCAGAGTCCGCACTGTCCCCAACATAGTCTCGGGAAGTATTGCTGCTCTGTCCGCGGTTCGTCGTCAGGGGAAGCGGCCAAGACTGCACCTGCTGTCGTAAGCTCTCCCTTATGCTCCGACGGCTACCAGCCTGAGCTGGAGGTGGGAAGGCAGCTAGCATGTCAGACAACCCAGATTGGTGTTTCTCGCCGTCGACTGTTTGCGCCATGTCAGTTTCTGATCTCATGGATGTCATGGGTCGCTTGCAGAAGAGAACTCACATGACAAGTCCCTCTCTCTATCCCGCCCAAACCGGTCAGAGTCTGTGAAATCGGAGAGGTCGTCAATTCGGCTTGCTGGTCTCCGTCCCCTTTCCAAGCTGGCAGCAAGCCTCGTCGCCCGACGTATAAGGTCCGGCAAGCTGGTGAGGCTACCCCGTGCTTGGGCCTTCTTCACAGCGTCAATGTCGAGTTGAGGCGGTCTTCGTATAGCTGACAATCTGCTGTAGGGTCGGCTACCGGGAGGTTGAGGCGATGGTGTGATTCTCGACGGATTGGAGGGATCTGTCGAGCTCGCCGCACTGTAAGCGTCCAGGATACTATCCGCAGTCAATCCTACAGCGGGCACAGCTGTTCTTGTCGTCGGCAGTGTTCCGGACGAGCTCGTCGATGCATCGATGTAGCCTGTCCCTTCCTTAAACGGACCGGATTGTAGAGGTACCGGGTCAGGTCTTCTGCCCGACTCTAGGCCTTCCGTCTCCCGCGGCATCGTCGTCGTGACTAAGACAGGCCTTCCCCGCTTGCCCAAACTGGCACTCCTCACGAGGCGGCTCTCCTCCGCATCGTCTTCGTAGGGATTGCCCTCCTCAGCTATCACGTCGTCGTAGAAAGCTTCCGGGTATTGAGGGCTCGGCCCAGGGGAAGGCGATCCCCAGCTCTCCGGCATGGCGGCGCTCGAAGCGAAGGAAGCGTGAGATCTCGACCGGGGACTTTCCTCGGGGATCGGCGAGACGTACGATAGGTTCGAATAGAACGACGAGGCACCCCGCCTCGCTGACGGGGGAGGACCGAGGTTCACACTTCGACGTGGCGGCGCCACAGGCATCTGTATCGGAAGAGGGAAATCGGGAATCGACGCGACGGATGAGATGGTCGAAGGACGGGAGACGGACGAAGGGGTCTCGGGAACCACTGATAGATCCTGCCCAGACGACTCTCTGTCGGACTGCGGCTTGTACTGGAAGACGGGCGTGTGCTCTTGTATCTTTGATCCATCAAGGATAGACGGCACCCGGCTGGGTCGTGGTGGGCGTTGTGGCGGCTCAGACCTCCCGGGAGGTGGCCGGTATGGTTCCGAGTCGGAAGAGCCCGAAGGGGAGTTTATGGGACCAGCCAGAGGCCACTGAGGAACTTGTGTTGGTCTCGATATGGCTACACCGATCTGGCCGTCTCTCGTCTGCAGGCCAGTCGGCGCCTGCGGTCGGGGTAGTGGTAGTCTTGACGGCCCAGGAGCTGGTGGAACGATTGGCCGGCGAGGGTTCAGCGAAGGCTGGGCTATCTGAGGCACATCGTCCTCCATTGTGCGCGGAAGTCGAGGAATCTGCGATGGTCGTTCCGGTGGTAGTCCCGCCTGGGCACGCTCTCGTGCCCTCCTAACGGATCCGCCCGCTGGTGGTCGATCCATTTCCCTCCCATCTTGAGGAAAACTCATTTAGTAGTGGCCACCCTGACAGCACCCGACGAAGCATCCAAGCACTGTGCCCTGTCTCTCTCTCTCTCTTCCCCTCTCTTGCTTTCCTCGTGTACCGGAGGAAACCCAATCGCACAACGTCTTTCTCTGTTCCAATTGCATATGCAACAGCCCACCCAAGTGCAACGCTGGTCGTGTCCTCGCGTCAAAACTTCGAATGGCCCAGGCAGTGGTCCGTAGGAACTAGGCGGTAACGCAAAGCTTCGTACGTCGTTTCTCTTGTGCTACAGCCAATTTCGCGATACGACTCAGATGATCGGGCGTCGCAGCGGACGGGTAGGTCAACTCTAAGGACGAACAAGGTTGTGGAACCATGCAGCTGATGTATTCGCAGCGAAAGAAGCAATGAATGGAAGAAGCGCAATCTATGCCGATGCCGAACAGGGAACGCAGGCTGGTAACTGTAAAAGGGAGTGTAACCTCAGGTGGCCACGAAGTTTGCGAAAAGGAACTGGGTCCCGGCCAGACAGAGTAAGGGAACTGCGCGAACGGAAACAATTAGTTTGACCTTTGACCGGCAAGGAGGCTGTGGTCAGCCGACAACTGTGTCGCATCAACCACTTTGAAAAGGGTGGACAATAGGAAGCCGAACGGCGAGGCGACGATTCTGGGCCCATTGGCGAATTTGCCTGATCAGGATTCCCGGAGGTGAGGGTGCAGCGCCGGCAGCAGAGATGCTTCACCCTTAGCTGTGCCCAGACAAGGGACACCTAAACAGCCGGGTCGCAGGTTTGCAGGAACAGTCAGGGGATCACGTACGCTTGGTGTTTCGAGGCTTGGCCTGTTCGCGTGGTTCGCTCTCGTAAGCCGTGAGGTCGATCACAAGATTAACAACCCAGGAAAGACGAATGGGAGACTGTCCGCCGCGCAAGTCAAATGGGAATACACGAGGCGCTGTGGCCGAATAGAAGGAATAAACTGAGGGAAAAGAGTGTGATGGCGACGGTGTATGTACATGCCAAAGCGAAGCAGTGTGAAAGAACAGTTGAGAGTGGCAGGCATACACCCCACGACACTCGGTTGATGGTGGTGCTCCGGAGTCCTCGAGGAGTGTTTCAGGCTTGCGGGACGGCCAAGGTGTCAGAACACCAACCCAGCGTCCGAACGACCCGAGCGGGAGTCTGATAGTGGCGATCACGGGGAAATCAGGCACGGGTTCGTAGAGGTGCACCAAGAACTGAACAGAGGGTGCTGATCGAGACGCTACGAAGCAAGCAGGTGGGAGGAAGCACCGTTGATTAAGTTCTTGCCGACTCAGCCTCGCGTCGTCTGTTGGCTGTTCAACGAGGCCAGGCCCGAGATCGTTGGACCTTTGAAATGAGTGTAGATGGGCGGCTTCGTCGAGAGTCGCCCTCCAAAGTCTTCTCAGCTTGGTGAGAAGTACTGAGGTGAAAAGAAGGACCGGGCGAGAGACGGCGGCGCGGTAGCCAAGGTGTCGTCAACGGCAAGTGCGAAAGAACGGACACAGTCGAACTGGAGTTGACGCAACAGTTTAAAAGAAGGAAGCCACGACGTGGAAAACAGAGCACACCGGTGATTGTCTAGTCTGTTTGAAGGCCAACGTGCGTGTGAGTACGAGAAGGCAAGGACGACCCCGTCGTTCCTGAACTTGCAGTGAGAAGTGCGCGGGTGTAACGGGGAGACGACGGGGAAAACAGACGGCCAACAGCCCAAAATGTCCAAGCTGCGCCGCTGACAACAAATTGGAAGTACCATCAGTGAGGAGTCGGTTACATTTGTGACTTGCAGCGAAGATGGATGACACCCTTGTCATTCTGTGACAAAGTGCATCTACTAGCAGACGGGCCCAGGCTGACCGTAGCGCTGACGTTGGGGCTTAAGCGTTGGCGAGCGGATATCGGCAACTGTTGGTTGTTTTATCACCATCATCCACAAGAACCTCGCAGTACATAGGATACGGCTTCTTTATATGTCCTAAATGCCGCTACACCATGCATGAAGACTTCTCGGCTCAATTCATCTCATTGCCAGTTGTCGCACTGCCAGACGACTATCTTTGGATGGACCGGAGGAGGTCGAGATGTCAACGCTAATAATACCTGGATAGCGTGTCGAGCTAGCGACAATGAGGCGCAAAACCAGGGTTCGACATGCAGGTACGAGAAGATCGGACCAGGTCTCGGCCACTACTGGGAAAAGTACCATCCCCGCCGCACTTCACCACGCTGCAGGCCAGGCTTGCGAATCCCTCGTGGACGTTCAGACTTCGACGTTATCCGGATGCATTGTCTAAGTTAGGGCATAGCATGTCTCAGGTTAGACTCGCCCTTCTCCAGTCTCTTTTAGAGACGAACCAGTCCGATTTTCTCGAAGGTCTCACTTCAAAATCAAGAGCATCCCCCGTTGCGGCACCTGTTCAGGGGAACGCTCGTTCCGGTCGGGTCCATGCACAACCTTAACATATCCCGACGAATCAGCATGGACTACCTTGTGAATCGGAAACACTAGCGCGGGTGTCCCCTTCCCCTATTCCAACTCGCTCAAGAATAGTGGAGCCGCCCTTGCGTGCTCCATCGTCTTGACCAATCTCACGATGGCCAACAAACGAACAAACGCCCACCTGCGGCTTTGCGTCATGATGGTCGAAAGATCTGGCCGGCCGTTGGGACTGACGCTCACCACGTGAGGTCGCAAGCCCAAAAATAAGACGATGTGCGCCATGGATCTCGAAAGGCTCGCGAGAAATCTGTCAAGATGATCTTGCACCGAAGTCGAAACGGCTCCCAAGGGGACGATCTTCATGAGCTTTGCATAACCACTTGCACGCAAACACGAGGCAGCAAACCCGACCTGATGCTACATGTATTTCCGATGCTACGAAGTACACGCATGGGGTGCCGGCAAACACTCTTCACATATTCCGACACGATCTCGGCATGCTTCACCCAACAAGCTCCTTCTCCAACCCGTGGTCATTTTCGACGCGTGTGAAGTCCATGACGACAAACAGATCAAGCCTCTTCACAGCTTTGCTTCTTGGACAAGTGTCCCTTGGCAAGCGTGTCACCCCAGTTTCTCGGTGTTCGAGTATTGGACTGCCAGCGACCAACACTCTCTCCGTGCTTAGCTGACATGGCCTCGCACGTTTATGCCATTGGTCACTGTTCGCGTTTGCACGGTAATAGATATCAGGACACCCCCTCGAGAGCGTATCCAGCTTGTCTACATCAGCTTCGTCCCGCTGGCGGTTATCATCAGTTGGGTTCGCGCTAGCATTCCAGGTGAAGCATTCTGACGTGAGGCAGACTTGATAGGGCTGGGTAGCAGTCCTGCCCCGTTTCGATATTTCATGGCCAGGAGCGATTGAAATGCCATCCGGTGTGGAGCTGGTGAGGTACTCTGGGATGACAGCCGAGGGGCCTCAACGGCGAGCCGATTAACGGATCGTTCGAAGCTATCTGTGGCTTCTTGCTGCCAACATTGTACGCAGCTCCAAGTCAATGGCCACCCGCGGGCAGTCGGGCAGTCCTACCACCTCTCTCGGCAAGTCTGCTGGGTTGGCACCTAACAAGATATTGCAGGTGACACCCTGAGGCGTGCTTCGACCACTTGGATAGCGCCTTGTGGCAGAAGCCAGCCTTTCGTCTCTCTCAAATCTGGTAGGATATAGGAAAGCCTCTGGTGTTGGATGCCTGCGTCGCGGACTGATCACGATGGAGGCGCTCTAGGCCGTGGGCTGACGTTGTGGAAGGGCGACGAGCGAAGTGAAAAGTTGGAAGGAGACTCGATTCTTTCACAAATGTTACGTCTCAATAGTTATTCCAATGTCGGTTGTTGCCTTATGGCAGTCTCGAGGATTCGTTTGCAGCATTTTCGCATTGAACCCGTCTTGGTCTGCCACCTTCCTGCGACCCGCGCCGGATTCTGTCTGAGCAGAATCCTCGCTCTTGGCTCGCTTTCGTTCAGTCACCATGTTCCAGGCCCGAACACGGGAGCAGACCTCCACCTGTATAACCCATCACCGCTTTACTGGGGAGAGGTACTGCTGCGGTGAAGACGACCCGGTATAGGGGGTTTCGAAGGAGAGTCGTAGTAAAGTAGTCCTCGCGGAGGAGAAACAGGACCCTTTGGCATGGCTCGAGTAAGAGCATCCCGGCAGCGAACGTAAAAATCACAAGGCGCGTCAGATAATAATGGAGCCACTCCCCCACAGTCTAGAACTCACCCTCGGGCCTCGTCCTTGGAAGTTACTTTTGCGCCGCCTCGACCACAGTCTCTTCAAGATTCAGATTATCCAACGACGAGGCTCGCACCAAAAACCCAAACATGTCGGGAGGAACTGGGTCGTCGTGGACACGCAAATGTGCCTGCCCTGATGATACCATCACTGCAGAATTGCATCAAAGGCTATATCGAGTCTCCTAGAACAGACCCCCTCGTCTAACTGACGAACCGTTTTCGTGAGATATCTAACACCATGCAATCCCCCCCCCCCCCCCAGGAGAGATACAGGGACAAGCCGGTGCAACCCCCTTTTATGTCATATGGTGCATACCGTGGCCAAGAACACTCTTCCGAGTGTCCCAACAGAAACAAATAACAAATGTCATGTCCCATGCTCCCCGACCCCTAAACTCCAGCCACCTTATGTTGAAGCCCAACTCGCACCTCGATGTGAACATAAGCTTGGGAGAGATAAGAAGTTCTATAACTGGCGCGACTGTTGCACCTTCCAAGAAGAGAAGATGCCGTGAAATGCGAGGCTGTGCCCCGAGCAACAATCCAAGTTGATGTGTCTGGGTGCTGCTATTGCTGGGGGTTGAGATCGGCAGGTCGATGACAGCCGAATCGTGAGACGTGATTCTCCATTGGTCCCGTCTACCTCGCAGAGAAGGAGGGAAGCGCGTCATAGTATGACACATCTGTGATGGTGGTCCCTCTTGCGTCTCCTCCTCTTCTTCCCGGACGCGTGAGCGTCTTCGAGTTTGGCGTAGTAGTCGTCATGTTCCTGCGACCGATCGTAGACGTCGTCGCGGCGCAGCATCTGCCTGCAGAGGTCAACGAAGACCTCGTCCACGTTCACTGGGATGGTAGGTTAGAAACAAGGGCGGTCCCCGAAGTGGTGTCTAGCAGATTTGCGGGAGGTGCGTACTTCTGGTGCGTGCACTACTCTCGTAGTACGGCGCCTGCCATCTCTGCGACAGCGAGTACGCCTTGGCCCGTTCGACCTGTCTCTGTTCCTCGAGGTCCGACTTGTTGCCCACTATCACGATGGGGATGGTCTCGTCGTCCTTGATGCGGATGATCTCCTCCCGAAGATTCTGGATTTCCTGTAGCGAGGACGTGGATGTGATACTGAAGACCAACAAGAAGCCCTGACCGCTCTTCATGTAGAGATCCCTCATGGCCACTGCAACTGATTAGTATCGCCTCCATATTCGCTGGGCGTACTGTATAACTACCGAACTGCTCCGTCCCTGCCGTGTCCAGTCTGCATCAATTCGTTAGCGCACGTTCGTGTCAGGCCGTGTAACGGAACCTACATCTCGAGCACCACCTGTCGGCCCTGGAGCGTACAGCGTCAGTTCGGGTTCCACCACATATCGTACAGCGATAATCCCCCTTATCAGAGGCTGCGCACTCACATCGACAGACACCTGGGTCCGATACGAGTCTTCAATGGTCGGATCATAGCTTTCAATCCACTCGTTGTGGACGAACTGGGCTGGAACAGGGGGGGCGGGCCCCCATGTCAGCAGACCGCTCACGTGGGTTTGAGACCATGCCAACCACACTCACCAGTTAGGCAACTCTTTCCGACGCCACCTGCGGAATAGTCATCCGTGTCAGTAGTTTCCGCATGTGACAAGTGAAGAATCCTTTAGTTCAGCACGCCGCTTAAAACGGTTTGGACTATCCCACAACACAATTTTTTCCTTGGCGGTCTGGTGGAAGCAGATTTGGATGAAAGCGCGTACCTGCACCGAGGACAACTATATGGAATTCACGACTAAGCCAATTGGTCAGTTTTTCGGCTTCCCCTCGAGTATGGAGTTTGTGCTTGGGGGGCGCATACCTGGGCGGATATCTCGACGGCATGTCGGCCACTGTTGCTGAGTGGCAGAACTAGAATAGCATGCTCTGGAAGGGATGATCACCGCCAAGAAGCGCGAAGTGGCCCTATCACGAGAGGCCTTTACCAGATCGTCCTCTCCAGAGGCTGCCAGATCAGATCTTAGGCGCTTGAGTTGTGATGGCCTGGTTGCCCAACCACAGGATGGCTTCGGTATTCCAGACGAGACGACCGCATGCAGTGTTTCGTCGCCTGAAAGTGCTGAGATGGGCTTCGGGTACCCAGAATATCCCTCTCAGCTGGCGTCCCCCACCAATTCCCGCTGAGGGATCGACACAGTACCCGTACCCGGTAAGCCAAATGGACTTGGGCTCTAAGCCGGGGATAAGACAGCCTGAACAATCGAGTAAGACTCGTGCCGGGAGGTGGAACAGTGCAATAAGTTGACAAGTGGCTGGGGATGAACAGTGGTCGGTCAGGGACGAGGGGGGTATAAGACAGCAAGATAAGAAGCAGGAGCTGAGCAACACTCCGAGCTGGAGGGGCACGCGGAGCGATGAGGGAACTCCCGACGGGATGGCAGCTGCGTAGATCGAGGATTTATGGATTTATCGATATGGTTTTATTCCTCCCCCGAACTCTGCAGCACCAAAAGGTGCGGCGGGGTTATTGTAATATTCACTGCGCCCGCCAGACGTCTCGGGAGCTGAACAAGGGCAGACCGTAGGGTAGACCTTGAAACGGGAACTTGGCGATGATTTAAAAGGCGCAGAGAGGAGACGACAAGTAGAAGCGGTGCCGGGGGATATTTGTAAGATGGGCAGGGAAAGTAGGAGTGCGTGGTATGGGATGTACGTTGATGTATGGACGGACCTCAAAGTACCAGACAGCTCGACTTAAATGCAACAAGAGACGAGTCGGCTCCGGGTCGGTAGAAGCTGGCAATTCAGAAATGGCCGTGGGCCAGGGGATTCCTGTTGGGAGGATCGACAAGATCTCGACGGTTCCTGTTCTTATTGGTGCCCTGGGCGGTCGGATTGGTTTGCTTTTCAGACGTCGGAATAAGGCCAATTGGGCGGCGTTCAAGCTTCAGGGCGCGTCAACATGACGCTCGTGTGCTGCTGGACTTTGACCTTGATGTGCTGGAGCCAAAAGGGGCCTGTGCTGGAATTCCACTTCGATCCAGCAGAAGGCAGGAAAGGTGTTTGCTTGGGAAACATAAGCAACAACAGCGACCGAAAACAATGGACAGATCTGGACCAGTTGGACGAAACAATAACAGCATGTCCTTCGCTTTGGAATTTGGTTACCAAACCAACCCTTTTTTTTTTTTTTGTTTTTTTTTTTTTTTTTGCAAAGACCCCTGCTGGAAGTATTTTGTGCTTCGCTCTGCTTCTTCTCGGACTGTTGCGTCAGACGCAGATCCACACAATCGTACCAACGACCTGGATGAGGCCCAGTTAATCCACCACAAATCAGCACCACTGGCACTCTACACAGTAGCACCAAGGCTAAAACAGCCCTGGAAACGATTGCGTCTGGATGCAGGTTGAAGCTTCCCCGGATCCTCTCAACCCTCGCGAAACCCGCTGCAACTCCAATTTTGTGGGAAGCCCTTGCTGCCGGTCTAGCTGTAAGGTACAGGTAGCTGACGAGCGAACCCGTATCTCTCCGGCTCTCATGAAGTGTACCCTATGCAAAAGGCAAAAGATGCAGATCTCGCATTTCGCCTCGGCATCCCTCTACGTACGTATTGGGACTATGGCACGCACTCCCTCGCTGTCTGTTGGTGCCTAGTCTAGCGTCAAATGCCCCGTGGAGGTTACACCGCTGGGTGCCATAAATAAACTCCACGACACCACGAGCACCGCCGTCCCGAGGTCTCAGAAGCCCGCCGTTGGAGCCCAATGCCTCGTGGCCAACCCTCTGAGGTCATGCTTTTCTGTGTGCAACCTCGGACTGCATGTACCTTATTGGAAGTACCTGGTGCTCCCCACGCTTCGGTGCCCGCGGCGACGGACCTTTGGTAAGCTGTACCTCTACCCCACCTCGACCGACCCCGCCATGGTGCATTGCTGAGAGAGGAAATCGATAATGCTCGAGAGAATGCCGAAACAGACTGCCATCGTGATGGCTTCAACAAGGGGCTTCCTGGATCTTAGTGGCATGAACGAGTAATACCGAGTTCTCGGCTATGCGGGGAGACCAAGCTAACGAGAGACGTAAATCAGGTCCTGCGGTCCAACCAACCATAACTTCGGATCCCAACCCAGGTCAGACATTCATCGCTTAAGATCTGAAGCTAAGGGTCAACCCATTTGACCGACAAGATCACCAAAACACCCAAGGGCCACCCAGGTATGTATCATGACAGCAGACCGCTGCTACGACCAGCAGCAGCCAAGCAACCATGTCATAGGGACACCCTTGTAGACTCCAAATCTTGCCCAACATTAGACTCTAATGTGGTATTGCAAGTTAAATCAGACGCCCCTATCCCAACTCATGCCGGTGCCCGATATGCTCTCACTCCCTATAGTGCAGAAGCCGTTCCCATATCGTTTTAAACACCAACGCCATACATGCTGATCCCAATGCCACCAAATGCTCATGCCGAATGCACCTCTAGGAGTCTAGATCAACCGTGATCGAACCAAATGCACCTCTGATCGTCCTAATCCAAACACATCGTCTCCCAGATCCAACCCACGTCTCCCCCATATGCACCTCCTCCTCTAACCATCCACCTCCCCCCTCACCTTCCCATCAATAGTCCTCTCGACCGCCATTCCGGGCGGAAACCCCACCGCAACGGGCGAGTCCGGCTCCGAGCCAGCCACGTCCTTATCCTCGGTCGCGTACCCGGACTCTTCGACCCCGGGGGCATACCCAGCCTCCTCTTCCACCTCCCGGACCTCTCGGCTGCAGGCGACTTCCTCGTCCCCGGTCGCCCTCCCCTTGCGTCCCCACCTCCACTTCCTGTCCGCCCACTTGAAGTGATCCCCGCGCGCCTCGTGCTCGGCAAGCACGTCGTCAAAGGTCTTGCCCTCGGCGGCGGCGGCTTTGCGGATCTTGCGCGTGCGGATGCGCCAGACTATGTGCGAGGCGAAGATGCCGGCCTCGAGGAAGCAGCTGGAGAGAGTGTGAGCCGAGTAGGGGACTTTGGGAATGGAGAGAGGGGGTCCGCTTACCAGATTATGTACAGGACTCCGCCTGTTACGTCGAAGGTGTTCTGGGCCACTGGTACCGAGACGTGTTAGTTTGAGAGGCAGAAAAGGGAGCTCGTAGTAAGCATACCGAGAGCCATCAGCGAGAAGAAAGCGCCGCCCCAGTCCATCGAGAGGAAGATCCAATTGAAGCCGATGACGCGCCCGTGCCGCTTCCAGATCTCCCGGTACGGGGGTAGTAACCCGACTGCCAAGAGGACAGCAGCTACGATGCCGATGACCAGGATGGGCGCCTCGTTGCCGCGGTTATAGATGGGCTACATACCATTTTGTCAGCGGCCTCAACTCGCACGTTAGCCAGCTTAATGGGTGGGCTCGGAGTCATACAGTCAGGGTGAGAATCAACGCGGCCTCCACGCCGGCAAAGATGCACGCCATGCTGAGGCCGGCCGCGCATGCCTTCCATACCGGCCATTTGCTGCATGACGGTCAGTAAAATGGGCTTGGTATCTTGCGTGACTCGCGGAGCCGGGTACATACTGGGTGTAAAGGAGGATTTGTGACCAGCTAACGAGACACAAGGCCATGAAGCACTGGGGTTGCACTTGTATCGGCATGTTGAACTTTTGCACAATGGCATACACTCCGAACGGTACTCCGCACAAAGCCCAGATGTACATCATGATTGCCGGCAGGCCGTCGGTCTTCTTGGTCCGCCAATTGGTCCATATTTGTGGAAGAAGCTACAGCAACAGTTAGCCCCTGATGGGCTGTGTACAGGTGGCTGGGAAAAGGGGGTACGGACCTGGACACACCACAGACTTTACAAGTGGACAAGTCTTAGCGTCATGAGACATAGCCGCCAGGGACGAGGAATTTATGCTTACACTGCGGAAAGTCAGCGGTAGTCCAGGTGCAACAGTTGCGAGAGGGGTTACTTACTTGTGCCAATGGTCTAGCAGCAACGCGCGAGCGCACAGAGTTAGTGATGTGTCACTGACGGAAGGCTGCATGTCTGTCGCTAGCGACACTTACACCAAGGACATTGGCCGCCTGGGCAAGAGCATCGTCAGTAAACGCCCAATGGGTATTGTGACGGGGATTTATGACCACATACGACAGGGATCTCTCCGGTTTGGGCTGGCATGACAGGTATGCGGGCACCACGCAGGTAGGATCGAATGACGGGGGGGGCGGGCGGCGGATACACTATATAACCACTCTCGGAGGATTTACTGCCTTTAAGCTTCCCTATGTCTCGTCATACGCGTACAGCCGAACCGCTGAAGAGCTGTTGCAGCCGCACAGGGTCGGACAGGCGTGAGGGTAGGAGCACCGGGAGGCGCAGCGGGGGGCCGTGTGCCTGTGTGCCCCGAGCGGGTCCGGGCAGCAGAGCAGATAGAGAGCAGAAGACGAAAGAGCCGCGGATCGGTCGCCGAGACGTGATCTGGGGAACGAACCGCCTCGATGCTGTGGGAGATATGATCCCGATCTATGGCTTTCCGTCAAGTTCGCTGTAAATGCTGGAAGGGGATACAATTGGTGATATAAAATTGGCCGACAGATCGGAGTGCTCGCGGCGTCAGATGCAAAGGGATGAAAAAGAAGATAGAACTTTCTTCATCACAGCTACCAACATTAGGTGATTAGAGTCACAAAAGACGTACATTTCTTCACTGGTCCGGACGAGTCGTCGCCCCCGGGAATGTTATTTCCATTTGATAATCCGTCCGATCGGGGAAGATCAGTGGGAGGAAACTTTGGCGACGCTAGCCTGGCTAGCAGGGCGTCCGTAATGATTACTACATCCTCGTAGTCATAGACAGAAATGCACTAGCATGTACGTCATTCATACACGCAACCATCAACATCGAAGAGAACGTTCTTTTCAGGCGCAGGGACGAACAGTTGAAGCAAGTCGAGATATTAAGTCTCGGACGGTAACGCCCGAAGTGATTGCCTTCTTGCTACACTTGAAGTCAAACTCGAAAAAGTTTGCGGCGGACGGGAGGGATATCCTTGTTCGAACGAGGCATTTGCTCCGGCTTGTCGAGAACGGAAGGCATTGGGACCGAACGTAGTCAACCATCGAAGGTGGATGACGAGCATGCTTGGAGTCTGCTCGACCTGAGCGCGACCAATTGTACAGTTTGCGCCTGCCAGTTCGCCATCCGGGTGCTTGGCTGCCGGCTTCCGTCATGTGCCGCTGCCAAGACGCCTGCACCTTGCTCGAGATCAAGGGATGTTTGTCTGCAAGGCGAATCAGAACCTCAACAGACACAGGAAGGACGGTGAGCATATGGCCAGAGCCATCTCGCTCACATCGTGAAATAGTATGGCGGTAATAAGACAAGTGAAAGCAATGGGATGAAAGCTGGAGAAAAATGAGGGCAGAAATAGAGGCCGTGAGCGATGTTAATCCAATCAGAGGCGCTGGGAGCTCCCGCCATGATCTGCAACAGTTCAGCCCAAGCCACCACATGTTAGCGGATAACACCCCGGAAATTTTTTCTTCGCCTGTAACCATATTCGAGACGACCCTTGATGAGTTGAGGCGTGACACTCGGCAACCTCATTCGCCGGCACGAGAAGTCATCAGTGAGAACCTAAAAATTGACTTCAGTTACACGGACTTTTCAGAAGTGATATTCAAGGCCGATTCAACGTGCAATGGCGACCACAGAGAAGAAGAAGCCGTCCAAACGGCCAGCACCGGATGCAGGTGGCGCTAGCGTCACTACCAACAAGAAGAAGAGAAAGAGGATGCACCAGCAAGAACACGATGAAGCTGATCTGGACGTTGAGGCCGGGCTGAACCGAGCGTTCGAGTGGATGGACAGTCAGTTGCTGGCCGATCACATTGCACAGAAGACGACCCGTTTCGCGACCGACTTGAGCTCCGTTGAGCTGGCCGATCTGTACATCTCAGGTGAGAGAGTACCACGTGCAAGATTGGTAGGATGTGCCTTACTGACATCTTGTGGAAAGCCAACGCCATCAAGGACACCACATCATGGCAGAAGCCGCGGAATCTGGAGAATCTGCCCGAGTTCCTGGAGGAATTTGCTGAGGACGCAAAACAGCTTGGGGAGGCCCCAGAGGCCAAGGGATCTCCCCACACCATCGTTGTGGCAGGAGCTGGCCTCCGTGCTGCTGAGCTGGTGAGGTCGCTGAGGAAGTTCCAGAAGAAGGGCAATTCGGTTGCGAAGCTGGTAAGTGCGGCGGCGGCATCTGGGAAGGGGTTAGAACCACCAGACTGACAACGTGCCTGCAGTTCGCAAAACACATCAAGATGGAAGAGGCAGTCACGTTTCTCAACACACACAGGACGGGGATTGCCGTGGGGACACCAGTGAGGCTGATGGACTTGCTCGATAACGGTATGCCTTTTCTCTCCTTCCAAGACCGGCGCAGCAGGAACATGAACCCTGACCAAGTAGCAGGTGCCTTGTCGGTGGACAATCTGAAGCGGATCGTCATTGATGCCTCGCATATCGATCAGAAGAAGCGAGGAGTCATGGACATGAAGGAGACCATGGTTCCCCTAGCCAAGTGGCTGGCGAGGAAGGAGTTCAAGGAGAGATACACAGACTCCGACCAACACGTCGAGTTGATGTTTTACTAAATGCGTGGCGCTGGAGACTACTCCAGGATGTAACCTACCGCTCGGTTGATGCATTTACTGGTGCCCTGGAAGGACTGACGCAGACAAGAATCTGATACCCCAAACCTCATTCTTGAGGAGTACCTTATTCCTACCACGCCCACCGCTGCCTGCCCGACCTGTGTCATTGACTCTGCCTTCCTGCATCGCAGGCTATCCAGCAGAGCCTCTGTGCACTCGCGACCGCCCGGAAAGTCTGGCTTGAGAGGGTAAGAACGGCTTTTCTATGCACGTACTTCTGCATCATGTCTGTGCCTTCCTTTCGCTTTTGGGTGCAACTTCTCTGGTCCCATCTCCTCTCCGTAAACATGGATCTCCTCTTTATCTTCTCGCGTCTTCGTGTCGAGTCCGAGTCCGAGTCCTCTTCTCATCATCCATCTCACACATTCCTGGACGACGCTCGTTTTTGGCTCTTTTCTTGGAACCGTTTTTGGACTCTTTTTGGAATCGTACAGGTTTCTTCCATCATCCCCTCTACGGAATCTTCTTTTAATCCAGCTGTTGTACGGCCTTGTCTCATTAAAGACTTGTCAACTGGCATCGAAGTGCTAATCTCAACACGATGTTTCCTTTCGCTTCAATCAGCAGTATCATCCTGCTCTCCGCTCTTCCATCCGTCTAGGCAGCGGATCCGGATTTCTTCCACAGGAGCCCTCTTCCTGGTAGGTCTCAATGTCTGATTTTTTCCCTCGAGCCCGGTGTCGTCTGACAAATGCCGTGCATGCAGAGTGTGCCAACCGATGCCTGGCTCAACACATGGCCATATCTCGCTGCGCAACGCTCGATTGCGTCTGCGAGCAGCCAGACGGACTTCAGGTAAGCCTTCCATCCACACGTTCACTCGGAGGTTGCATTTGGTCTAACCATCCGATCCTTTCCCAGAACTTATTCCAGTGCTTCATCACCAAGTGTAACGCCGAGGAATATGCTCCAGCCATGAAACATGCATTCTTTACCTGCAACAATGACGACACAGCCAATTCTTCCCCTAGCACGTTCCTCGAGGACAACAGCCCCTTCATGGAGGAGAATCAGTTCATCAAACGCGGTACTTCGTCCGAGGCACCTCTCAACCACACCGCACGCAGCTCACCTCTGGTCCTGAACCTCAATGTCAACCTTGGTGGTGGTGGCAACTTCGACGCAGATGGCTCCCCGGCACAGCAGTCTTCTGCCCCAACCTCGTCGTCAACTCTAGAGATATCATTTCCGTCTTCTGAATCTTCTTCTTCGACGACTGATAACTCTGATGACTCTGCGTCCCAAATGGACGCCGATCCCAACTCTGACTACGGCAATCCCAACGGCCAGGGCAACGGTGCTGGCAATAACAACCCTAACGACTCGGGGAACGGCAACGGTAGCTCCGGCTCTGGTGGTCCTGCCACAGTCACAGTCGTGGTCGTCCAGTCTGCGGCTCCAGGCGGCTCTGGCAATGCCTCCGGAAATGCCAACGGCAACGGTTCGGGCACTATAGCTACAACAACGGTCGTCGTCGTCGCACCCGCTGATTCAGGCGGCAATGGTGCTGGATCTGGGGGCAACGGCCCAGGCAACGGTGCAGGCGGCTCACCCGGAGGCTACCCTTTCCCCTCTCTGGGCAATGGAGGCGGCAACGGAGATGGCAACGGAGGAGCAGGCAATGGTGCGGGTCCCGGACCCGCCAACGGCGGCGGTGCACTTGCTCCTGCTACTGTAACGGTCACTGTTGCTGCTCCGGCTGACGGAAACGGGAACGGTAATGGCAATGGAGGTAATGGCGCCGCTTCCCCCACTGTAACGGTCACTGTGCCTGGAGGCGGGAGTGGCAATGGTAATGGAGGAAATGGTGCTGGCAACGGCGGCAACGGAAACGGAAACGGCAACGGATCTCCCAATGGCGCAGGCGGCAATGGACAGACTCTCACCATCTACCATACCGTTACTCCCACGTCGTGTCTGTCACCGGTTGCCAGTTCCAATGGCGGCGGTGGGAATTGCGGCTCCGGATCCGGATCCGGCAACGGTAACGGCAGTGGAAACCCAAATGGCGGCGCCAGCAGCAACGGAGGGTCTCCGGTGGCTACTGTGACTATTACTGTTCCAGCTGGTGGTGCGGGTAGTGGGAATGGGAGCGGCAATGGAGGCAACGGCAACAATGGTTCCCCAGCCATGAACGGACCATTTGTTGAGACAATCATTGTCGTCGGCACACCAAGTCCACTTGCTCTTGGTCCAGGGTCTGGAGCTGGTTCCGCCGATGGCGCTGGGAATCAGAATGGCAATGGGAATGGCAACGGGGGAGCAGGCAATGGAGGGGCAGGTAACGGAGGGGGTGCTAACGGCAATGGAGGCAACGGAGGCAATGGCAGTGGCGCCGCCACACCAATCATCACCGTTACGGTTGGAGCTCCCGGCAGTGGAGGGGGCGGACCAGCTTCGTACACCGGCGCTGGACATGCTGTCATGGCAACCGGTACCGAGACGCTTTCGAAGGCTGAGAAGCCGGGCGGTCTCGCAGCACAAGCCCAAGCATCACGAGCCGATGCTCGCGCTGCGCCATCCGGACTGCTGGGCTCCTAGGTTGCCGCCCTGATGTGTCTGCACGCACTCATGCTGCTGGCTTGAAGCGCATTATCTTCTTCAACAGGTCGACTCGCATGGATATCTCGGCCTCATCATGTTATGTATCTATTAGCACCGTGGCACTTTAGGAACAGCAGTCATGTAGAGCTTAGCTCCGGGAGTCTGTGGTTGGACTGGAGGGAGAACACGCGTTATATGTTTAGATAGCTCAATGGTACTCCGTCTGCCACAGCCCCATCGAGTTGTGACCGTCAGGAGTGCACACACTGACCCGAGACAATATGGAGTCAACGACTAAGTCGAGAACCCCTGTCCATCGTCGGGGTCGGCAAATTCACGGCTAGTCCGCAGACCCACAATGCTCAGATTGCCGCTTTCTATTGGATTCCAGGCGCCCAAGCTCGGACGGGAGACGTCCTTAGCTCCGGGGTTGAACAAGCATTTCTCTAACATTTGCCTGCATCTTCTTCCACCTCAACAAACATCACTCCCACTTCAACCTCACACGTTAAAACGAAACAACACCACGAATACCTTCAACACACCACCCTCCACCCACAAATACAACATGCCTCGTCAAAGATCAGCCGGCCGCGCTCCCGCCCGCCCCTCGGTGCCGGCGCGGGCTCCGTCCAACCCTACCCACCAGCAACAGACCCGGCCGGCCTCGCATGCCGCCGCTCCTCCCGCAGCTGCCGCTCACCCTCCCGCCCCGACTGCTCAGGCCCCCTCGGCGGGCGGTGGCATGCTCGGAAACATTGCTAGCACAGCCGCGTAAGCCCCCTTCCTTCCTCTTTTCCCTTTCTACGCCTCTCGTCTCTCAGACGAAACTAACAGTCGGAAAGCGGTGTCGCAATAGGCTCCACCATCGGGCACGCCGTGTCCGGCCTCTTCGGCGGCAGCAGCAGCAGCAGCGAGCCCCTCCCCGGTGACGCGCAGAACAGCAGCCTCCAGGCCAACAACGCCCAGAACGCCAGCAACCCGGCGTGGGGCAACAACTGCGCCGGCGCGACGCAGCAGTTCACCAAGTGCATGGACGAGCACGGCGGCAACATGCAGATCTGCAACTGGTACCTGGAGCAGCTGAAGGCTTGCCAGGCTGCTGCCAGCCAGTACTAAGCTGTGAAGGATATGGCAAGGGGGAATGTATTATTGCAAGGCGGAAAGCGAGGAGTGGACATCATCTCTGCATTTGGGGCCGGAAGAGGAAAATAAGTACAAGCATTAAAACGCTTCTGTAGAATACAGTTTGGCACCATTCCACTCTAGCACGCGTGGTTATTGCCTTGAAATGTAAAATAAGCATTCGTCCAAGGACCAGTACATTTGACCCTGAAGATCTCGGTCAAATCATCATTGCTGCCCATCGTCGTCGTCTTTCCTCGGCTGGAAATTGGTCTTTTAAAAGTGTCAGCTTTCATCTCTTGTCAAACGTGCAAACCAACGGAAGCCTTACCGAGTTGCCGTTGTAGAACTGCTGGTCGTTCCTCTTCTCCCCTTCGGGCCTCAACTGCCTCAATCCCCCCTTGCGGCTCTGGTCACGACCACTCGCCACACCACTCGTAACCGTCTCCCTCTCCTGAACCTGCACTGGAGCCGGCGCTGTACTAAACATACTCCCCAGGAACCCCACGATCAACGCCCACAGGCCCGTAACCATACCAACAAGCATCATCACCATCCTCGACACCGGATTGCCCCCCGCATTACGCGGATACACTTTCCCAGCCACGGGGACAAGCACCAGCGTCGCACTCGGCGCCAGGCCCAACTCCCGCAATGTCCTCCCCTCCTCGCCCACCCCAATCATCCGGCCCGGCTTCGGCGTGAGCACAACCTTGAAACCGTAAGCCCCCCCTCCCACGCCCTTCTTCATCCCAGGCTGGCCCTCCAACCACCCCCTAACACTGGCCAGACTCTCTGTCCCCTCCCACTCCCCGCGCACGGTGCTCCCGTCGAACAGCCTGATCTGGAGCTTACACCTCCCCTCCCCACCACCCGTCCTCCTCCTCTCCACCTCCGCCTCATCCCCCTTCCTCTTCTCCTCAGGTACCTGCATCTCCCCAGCCAGCGTCGCCCGCTCGGCCTCCCGC